>RJWM01032988.1:0-20980 GCA_004363535.1 Dasyprocta punctata | reverse complement strand
TTGGCTCAGGAGCATCAAAGATACAAGTGCTTGTTGTTTAGATTTTTAATTGAAGAGTGGATACTTTGGAGGTGCTGATATTTATTGCCTTATTTCTAATTGTTTATGTTATACATAAGTGACAGTTTGTGGAAAATATGATGCTAATACTTTAAAAAATATGGTTGTTATACTGGCCATAGGCTCTGGCATGAAAAAATTTCCCCAAATCACAAACAGCACATCTGCATGCTATTTTCCTGTAGCTTAGAATTTCAGTATAAATGGAAAACACTGGAATACAAGCTGTGCTGTCTCCAGAGTATAGATCTGAATTCTTCAAAAGGAGCATATGAGATTCTTTTTCCCCTTCTCATGTGGTAATGCTTGTTCTGAGTTGTCCCCAAGACAACGTACCTGACTTGCCACCTGCCATATACATGAGCCAGCTGTAAAGTGTGACACATTTCAGGCTCACAAACACTAATTGCTTCTGTAGTACGTGGCATTTCATTATTTATGATACTAACCAGACCAAAGACAATGAAGTCTGCTCAATTAGTGTTTCTTTAGATAAGCAGAATGGATTCATGTTCCCAGATATATTAAGTGTAATACTCCACACACACATGCACACACGTATGCACCCATATAAAGCAGGTTGAATGGAGCGACCTTATGATTTGTGTTCTCAGTGACAGCTAAATTGTTCTGCTTCATCCATCTCTAAATTATGCTTAGAGTTTGGGGGTAATTCTCTATACTCTAAGAAAATGAACTTGAGTAGGAGACACATATTTCAAGTACGTTGTGATCACACATTGGAACAAAGCACCAAGGTTCACATTCTTCTTTGAATAATCATATGTATCTTGTTATTTCTCCTTAAAAAGCCAATTCTCCTTTTGTGAGGAGATCACAGTTGCTCAGGGAAAATTTTCCTTCCAGACCTATTACTTATTTTTCCTTTAGAAAATGTTTTTCTATTGGCGTAGTGACACTCTGAATTTCTTAGGTGAGAATCTATCTCCTCCTTAGATGGATTTCATTGGACCACAGAAGTCAGTGTCTTCATTAGAAAACTAGAATCCTAGACATTTTGAGTCAGTTTGAGAATGTGAAAAAATATATTCAGTAATAGAGAGGTTGTTTGGTTTTTATGATTTTTTGTTGAGTATAAAGGGTGTAAATTAGAATGTCATTTTTAGACCTGAGGCCTTCAGGTAAAACTCAAATTCTGTGTTTTGTCCTAGAGAGAAACCATTTATTTTTTTCATTAATTTAATGACTCTTCTTACTAAGCATATCTAGATATTTAGTGGGCTTTTAGTTTATTTCTTTATTAAACAGTTTTGATTAACTGTCTTTGATGTTAAATTGGGTGAATTCAAGGTAGACAAAATATCTGAAAATATAGAGTAAAATACTCTAACAAAAGATTTCAAATTCTTAGTGATGTTCGTACAGAAGCACAAACAGTGAAAATGACCATACTTCCAAAATTGTTGTAAAGATTTAATGCAATTCCAATCAAAATGCCAGTAGCATATGTCACAGAATCAGAGAAAACAATCCTAACATTCATTTGGAACCAGAAGAGACCTAGAATAGCAAATGCAGTTCTGGGCAACAAAGGCAATGCAGGGGGCATCACAATCTCTGACTTGAAATTGCACTACAAAGGGACAGTGGAAACAGTATGGTAGTGGCAAAAAATCAAAACAAAGCAAAACAAAACCAAAAAACAGACCTGAGGATCAATGGAACAGATTAGATGATGCAAAAACAACTCCAAACATACTCAGCCACCTTATCTTTGGCAAAGGAGCCAAACACACTCACTGGCAGAAAGATAGCCTCTTTAATAGATGGTGCTAGGAAATCTGACTTTCTTGTGCCGATTGAAACTAGACCCATAACTTTCACATTTCAATAAACTAAAATTGGAATGGATAGAAGACCTAAATTTTAAAACAGAAACACTAAACCTGCTGAAAAGTAGATTAAGTAAAACTCTTGAAGACATTGGTGTAGGCAAAGACTTTATGAAAAAAACACCAATCACACAGAAAATATCACAAAGAATCAACATCTCGGATCTCACCTTATTAAAAACTTTTTTGCAGCAGGAGAAGCCACTGATAGAGTGAAGAGACAATCCACAGTGTAAGAAAATTTTTTTGCCAGCTGTTCCTCAGACAAAGGACTAATATCTAAAATATACAAAGAACTTTAAAAAAATCAGCCCCACGAAATTTAAAGACCCAATCCAAAATAGGGTATCTTTAATAAATAGACACTTCCCAGATGATGTACAAATGGCAAATGAATTAAAATAAATTAAAAGCAACGTAATACACAAATATATACACACCCATGTTTATAGCAGCACAGTTTGTAATGGCTAAATCTTTGAGACAGCCCAAATGCCTATCAATGTATAAAGATTTTTGTACAATGGCGTACTACTGCTCAACTAAATGGATGCATCTCGAGACCATGCTCTTAAGTAAAATAAATGGGACACACATGTTCAAATGTCACATGGTTCTCTGGTGTGAGAAACTGAAAGTGTAAATAAGGACCAAAATGTATAATAGATATTGGGAAATGGGAAGAAATGTTCAGATGAGAAGGGGAACAAGAGAGGGGAAGGAGGAAAGGGATGAAGAGACAAGAAAAAAAAAAGAATAGAAGGAAAAAATGGAAACAAAGCTCTTGAAAATAAGGCAGGAAAGAGAGGTCGAAGGGAAGGGAGGGGAATGGGGAAAAAAAGAAGCAAGATATGTACAGGTACAGATTCATTATAATGAATGTTATTATGTGTATTTAAAACTTACCAATAAAATAAAAATTTTAAAAAATACCAACATTGTCAAATAGGAAAAATTATGTCAAGGTTATAAGATTGCCTGTTCATCTAACCTTAAACAAAACAAAAAACAAAACAAAACAACACACTTAAAAGTCAAATGTGGCAGTACATGCCTGTAATTGCAGAACTCAGAAGATTGAGGAGGCTGAGGCAAGAGGATTGCTGCCAGTTAAAGATCAACTCAGGCTACATAGTGAATTCAAGGCCAGACTGAACTGCAGTGAGACCTGTCTCAAAAAACAAAACAAAACAAAGCAAAACAAAACAAAACAAAACAAAAAAAAGCCAAAACAAAATACACTTAAAGAGTTTTATGTTATAGAAAAAAGCTACCTATAATCTCTTCCTTTATGAGTCTTTTATTATCTTTGAAAGAGAGATTTGCAGCTTCTAACTTTTGCAGTTTCTAACTTAAGTCATTTTACTGAATTTCAATCTTTTTGAATTTAAGAATTCTTGTGTTTCCTTCAGCAGAAGTATAAGGTTGACTATACTGCTCAGAGAAAAAGATTATTTGAAAAGAAGAAACAGAGCAAAAAAAAAAAGTGCCAAAATAGAATTATAATTTATTCATGACTTTCCTAGTCTCAAGTCAGATAATATGCAATAATTTTACATATATTACATGGCCTTGATGTTTAAAAAGGGAGAGAGTCAGATTTAAGCACTTGTTTTTTTACCATTTAAAAATACTTTGGTGATTTCTCAACATATTCAGCCAGGTCAGTAGATTCCAGCAGTCATTTGAAAAAATAAGTTTGCCAAATCCCACTAACTAAGGTTGCACATATCCAGTGGCACATATCCACCTAGAATACTTATTTTGGTCACCCACTAGATTCTAGCAGTCATTTGCAAAAATAATTTGCTAAATCAAATGGCACCTAAGTGTATACTGAAAGCATGGAACTTAAATGCATGTTGATTTGCCATGTCTTTTTATGTCAGACCTTCATCTCCTAAATTATCCTTGTTCCTATGTAAAAGAGTCTAGACAGCCCCGGCAAACCCTTCTTTCCAACTTGGCAATGTCTTCCTGAAGCTGTGTACTATGATTTGGTCAAAGAAAAGAGCAGAGCAGTATCATAATGTGTGCTTCATCTGTTATATAAAATGCATGACTGAAAGAACATTCTAAGTAGTTTAGGGACAGTCAACTCTATTTGGGTTTCTTTTCCTTTGTCGAGTAAGGTGTATATACTTTTTTCTGATTTTCTTGCAAAATCTTTGTAAGTGTATTTCCCCTAGATTTAAGGAGAGTCCCCATCTGATTGACTAACTTTATGAATAAGCCAAGAAGGATGTCATTAAAGGTAAAAGAAAAGATGGAAACTCAGTAGCCTCAAAGTGTTATTTTAGCTCCATGTGCATATAAAAATGAATTGTCTTTCAATAATTACAGCAGCAGAAAACTTTGGTTCTGTTTTGGCAAACCAACATTAAAAATATTGTTATTGCCTACATTTTGAACCCCCGAACTTTAATTATAACCAGTTGGAGAAAAGGACAGTTCACCAGGGGGTAGAAACCTTTGAGAAATGGATTGGAATCCTTATTATGTTCCAAAATATGTTGATCTTGCCAAATAAGCTGTATAGAGAGACAGGACTGGGTCTGCTGCTCGAAAAGTTCATAGTGGGCGATAGTAAGGGGACTTCTGAAGAGTAATTGTGAGTTGATTCATATTTTATTTTCTCTGTTGTATCCAAAATGAAGTGACTTCTGTCAAGTTAGTGGAAACTAATGCTTTAGATACCATAACTGTTTTGATGTATTTTCCCTCATAGTATCATACAAATCTGTTGGTATGTTTTTTTAAATTATTTAATGGACTTGGTTTAACATTGCCCCCAAAATAAAGCAATTCTTGTACCTATTTTGAAAACACATTATTATCATCAGGTATGATTTTAGAAGTTACATTGAGAAGAGCTTCTTTGGAAATTTAGATCCTTACAAATCATTTTTATCAAAAAGTGGGAATTTATTTCTTATCTTCATATGGTTATAATACTATGTAATGGAAATCATACAGCATAGCTACAGAAATGAGAGTTTGAAATGCTTCTCACTATTTTTACCATGAGCTGGGTGAAAAACAATATAAAAGGGTATGAGTAGCCAGATGTGGTGCTATACACCTTTAATCCCAGCACTCTGGGAGGCTGAGGCAGGAGCATCACAATTTTGAGCTAAGCCCATAGAATTTAGTTACTACTCAAGAAGTACTAAAAGATATTCTAGCTAGAAATAAAAATGACCACAATTCCAAGAACAACATCAGAAAGAAATAAAAAGGCAGGGCAAGCAGTTAAACAGGGAAAAAGCACAGAACCAATAGCAGGAAAATTACATGATAAAGATAAGCCATATGGACAAAAAGGAACCCTTCTCCACTGTTGGTGCAGCCACTGTGGAAGTCAGTGTGGAGAGTCCTCAAAAAGCTAGATTTGGAGATCCCATTTGACCCAGCTATCTTCCCGAAAGAATTAAAAACATCCTACCACAGTGATATGTGTGCACCTATGTTTATAGCTGCCCAGTTCATAATAGCTGGATCTTGGAAACAACCTAAATGCCCCTCGACTGAGGAATGGATAAAAAAGTTGTGGTATTTCTATATAATGGAATACTGCTCAGCTATAAAGAACGATAAACTAAACATTTTCACTCTTGGATGAGTATTGAAAATATACTTCTCAGTGAACCAAATCAGTCACACATATGTAACCATTGCATTGTTTCACTTGTGTGCTGAACTGAAAGAAAATCTATGTATATAAAAAATTAGTTAAGACAGTTAAAGAAAAAGAATTTCGTGTGAAAAGTAGTTTTCACAGGGTCATCTTCAGATTTTATTTTTAATGCAAAATGTTTATTTGAAAATAATAGAGCAATCATAACAAAAAAGATAGTCATATAGCTGGTCTCTGTTGATTCATTGAGGCAAAAGTTTTGTGCTAAAATTTTCTGGATAAGGTTTCATGTCTGTATCTTTTATCCTAAGCAATTTCTGTGAATATAATAATATGCAATGTGCTGGTTATTGTTACTCTCTTATTGGCTAGTTGTGAAATTGTGTTGCTTTTGTTTCTTACTTTCTTTTTGTTTAAAATAAAAAAATAAAGATAAGCCAATACACATGAGTTATAACCTTCAATATAAATGGCCCCATTCACCAATGAAAAGAAACGGATTGGCAGAATGGATTAAGAAACAAGATTGAACAATATGCTATATGCAAGAAACACATTTGACTCAAAAAGAAATTCATGGACTGAAAGTTAAAAGATGGAAAACAATTTTCCAAGCAACAAGAACCCAGAAAAAAGCAGAGGTAGATGCTCTGTTTGTAGACAATGTGAACTTCAAACTAAGAATAATCAAAGACATAAAGAAGGTCACTACATAGTTGTTAGGGTAAAAAAAATCAAGAAGAAGAGATAACAATCATAAATATATATGCACTAAATATGGGAACACCCAGCTATGTAAGACAAATACTAATTCACATGAAAAATCAAATGAACAATAACACAATTGTAACAGGGGACCTTAATACCCCATTGTCATAAAGAGATAGTTCAACTAGACAAAAAAATCAGCAAAGAAATAACAACTCAACCAAACCTGTGAACAAATGGACTTAGTTGATGTTTACAGAGTGTTCTACCCAACATCATCAGAATACGTATTCTTCTCAACTGCACATGATGTTCTCTAAAATAGACCATATTCTAGCCCAGAGAACATAAGTAAATGCAAAAGAATTGAAATTACTCCATGCACATTATCAGACCATAGTGCAATGAAATTAGAAACTAATGGCAAAAGAAACTGCAAAAATTCTATAAACACATGGAAATTAAGAAACATCCTCCTGAACAGCCAGTGGGTCACAGATGAAATTAAAGAAGAAACTAAACAGTATCTACAATAAAATGAAAATGCAAATACCACCTACTGGAACCTGAGAGATACAATGAAAGCAGTCCTAAGAGCAAAATTTATGGCTGTGAATTCTCACATCAGGAAAACAGAATGAGACAAATAAACAACCTAATGCTGCACCTCAAGCTTCTAGAAAAAGATGAGCAAGACAAGCCTAAAGCCCATACAAGGGAGAAAAGATCAGAGCAGAAATTAATGCAATTGAGGTTGAGAAAGCAATACAAAGAATTAATGAAGAGTTGCTTCTTTGAAAGAATAAATAAAATTGATAAACCCTAACCAACTTTATCAAAAAAAGGAAAGAAAAAACTCAAATTCATACAATGAGGAATGAAAAGGTTAAAATCACTACAGACCTTGTGGAAATTCAGAGATCATCAATACCTACTCTGAAAATTCTTTACTTACATAGGGTGGAAAACACAGAAGGAATGGACAGAGTCCTAGAAAGATATGAATTACCAAAAATGAATCAAGAAGATACAAAACAAAAAAATTTTAAGTCAGGTGTGCTGGTGCATGCCTTTAATACCAGCACTCAGGAGGCTGAGGCAGGAGGATCATTGTGAGTTCAAGACCAGCCTGGGCTAAAAGTGAGTTCAAGGCTAGCCTGAACTGCAAAGTGAGACCCTGTCTCAAAAAATAGGGCCAGGGATTTAGCTCAGTGGTGTAAGCACCTGCCTGGCTGCACGAGGTTTTGAATTCAATCCCTGGTATTAAAAAAAAAAAAGATATAAAAATTGTGAATAACCCAATATCAGTTAATGAAGTTGAAAACATACTTAAAAACTTACCAACAAAGAAAAGCCCAGGTCCTGATGGATTCATGACTGAATTCTACGAGAAATTTAGAGAAGATTTAATGTGAATACTTCTCAAACTCTCTAATGAAATTGAAAGGAAAGCAATTCTCCCCAACTCATTCCTGATACCAAAACCAGAGAAAGATTCAACCAATAAAGAGAACTACAGGTCCATTTCCCTAATGAACATAGATGTAAAAATCCTGAAAAAGATATTGACAAACAGAATGTAACAAATCATCAAGAATATTATACACCATAACCAAATGCAATTCATCCCAGAAATGCAGGTATGTTTCAACATACACAAATCAATAAACATAATACACCATATCAACAGAACCAAAGACAAAAATCACAAGATCATCTCAATAGATGCATAAAAAGCTTTTGATGAAGTCCAACACTCATTCATGATTAAAAAAAAAAAAAAAACACCCCACAGAAAAACAGGATAGATGGTTTTTACCTTAATCTGGTAAAAGCCATCTATGACAAATCAACAGTCAACATCATACTAAATGGTCAAAAACTGAAAACTTTAACTCTAAAATTATGAGCAAGACAAAGATATCCACTATCACCACTCCTATTCAATATAGTTCTGGAAACCTTAACCAGAGCAATTAGACAAGAGAGAGAAATAAAAGAAATAAGCTTAGGAAAGGAAGAAGTTAAATTATCATTTTTCACAAATGACATGATACTCTACATAGAAGACCCCAAAAACTCCACCAAAAGACTTACAGATTTAATCACCAAATTTAGTCATGTAGCTGAATACACAGTCAACACTCAAAAAATCAGTTCCTGTACACAAACAATGAACTCATTGAGAGAGAAATCAAAGAAACAACACCCTTCACAATAGCACACAAAATGATGAAATACTTAGGAATCAATCTCACAAAGGAAGTAAAAGATCTATAAATGACAATACTCTGAAAAAGATGAAGCGGATATCAGAAAATGGAAAGATATCACTTGCTCATGGATGGGAAGAACCCACCTTGTGAAAATGGCCATACTCCCAAAACTGCTATACAGACTTAATGCGATCCTGATCAAAATACCATTAGCATACATCACAGCTCTAGAGAAAACATTCCTAAAATTTATTTGGAAACAGAAGACCTAAAAGAATTATACTACTGATTTCTATTGGTTCATTGAAGAGAATGATTTGTGCTTACATTGTTTGATCAATTTTTCATTCCTCTATCTGGTAATCTAAACAGCTACTTTGAACATAACAATGTGCAATATATTAACCATTGTTAATCCTCTATTAGCTTGTTTTGAAATTCTGTATCATTGTTTTTATCATTTTTCTCACTTTCAAATTAAAAGAAAAAGACTGTCATGAGATAAAAATCATTGGTTATGCAGCCCAATGCAGAGACCCTGAATTCAACCCTCAGTGCTAGAAAAGAAGAGAAAGAAAAGAAAACAGAAAGAAAAAGAAAAACAGCAAAAGGATAGATTGGTATAAGAAATAAGCTTGACTCAAAAGATTCATAAAGTAGTCACATCCTTTAATTCCAGGTGTAATTACCTGTAATCAACTGCTACCCTAAAGTATTAAATGGCAAATTCCAGAAATAAACAATTTATAAGTGTTGAATTGCATGCCTTTCTGTGTAGAATGATGATATGAGGCACTAGCACTCTCTGTCCTACCCAGTACAGGAATGGTCCCTTTGTCCCGAGTATCCTCACTGTATACATAACCTGCCCCTTTGGTACTCAGTAGGAATCTCAGTGATCAGATCAACTATCAAGGTATCACAGTGCTCATTCATTATTTTCCTTAATAATAGCACCCAAATGCAATAATAGTCACATTGGCAATTGGGATATATCAAAGAAAAGTCATAAAGCTCTTCCTTTAAGTGGAAAGCTGAAGATACAATAAGATACAAAATAAAAGGGAGGGAGGGAGGGAGTGAAATAGAGAGCAAGAGTAACTTTCATTATGGTACTTATTAGAATTGTTATATTCTATTATTAGTTACTGCTGATTGTGTCTAATTTATAAGTTAAATTTTACCAAAGATACAGGAGAAAGCATTTTTATAGGACTGAATTCTATGCAGTTTCAGACATTCATTGGGGATTCTAGAATATATCTCTTCTCCTTGCTAGAGCAAAATATGTCTATATTGACACACATAATTTAACACATATGTGTGTCTATATTGACACATAATTTAAAGGAGAAAAGATTTATTTTAGCTCACAGTTTATAGAGGTTTCAGTCCATAATCAGCTGGTTCCAAGGCAGGGGTACATGGCAGAGGGGAAACAGCTTGTGGCAAGTCAGACAGGAAGCTGAAGGGTAGATACAGACATAGATATAGACTGGAGATACAGATAAGATGTCCGTAGATACGAATATGGATGTAGATACAGATAGGTATCCAGGCCACAGTGACCTATCTTTTCCTACCAACTTCACTGCCCAACATCACTCCCAGTTACAAGCCCATCAGTGGACTAATCCAGTATCACACACCCACGAGCCAGCCACTGTCAAAGAGTCCCACCTGCGTGTACATAAGGCTTTATGGGGGGCATTTAGGCATAAGCCATGGAACCTGTGGTTGAGGGAGGACTACTGTAAAGATGCATAATGATCAAATATTTAATGAACCATAGAAAAGTACAGTTTGAAAGCATACCTCAAAGATAGAAATTCCATTTGATCTATTTCCCTTCTAGATATCTTCCAGAGAGAAGTAAAAACACCCTTTTAGAGTGATACACACATGCCCTTGTGTATAGAAGCACAATTTATAATAGCTAAATTTTTTAAACGTCCTATATGTTCCTCAACAGATGAATGGATAAAGAAAATGTGCTATTTATAAACAGTGGAGTAGTACTCTGCCATAAAAAAGAATAAGCTTGAGTCATTTGTAGGAAAATGGATGCACCTTGAGACAATAATACTTCGTTGATTTTTTTTATCTTGGCCATTCTTTCTAGAGCGAGATGGAATCTCAGTGTTGTTTTAATTTGCATTTCCCGAATGACCATTGATGTTGAACATTTTTTCATATATTTATTTGCCATTTCTTCCAATGAGAAGTGTGTATTTATCTCAGATGCCCATTTTTGGATTGGGTCCTTGAATTTTAGGGGCCTGATTTTTTAAAATTCTTTGTATGTTTTAGATAGAAGTCCTTTGTCTGATGGACAATTGGCTAAGATATTTTCCCAGTTCGTGGGTTTTCTTTTCACTCTGTTGGAGTTTTCCTTTGACATGCAAAAACTTTTTAGTAAGATGAGATCCCAGTTGTTGATTCTGGGAAATGTTTCCCATACAGTTTGATTTTTGTTCATGAACTCTCTACCTACTCCTATATGACCAAGATTTTTACCCACTTGTCTTCCAGCAAATTTAGTGTCTCTGTTTTAATATTCAGATCTTTGATCCATTTTGATTTTATTTTAGTGTATGGTGATAGATATGGATCTAGCCTTAGTTTATGGCATATGGAAAGCCAGTTTTTCCAGCACCACTTATTAAAGAGGCTATATTTCTTCCAATGTCCATGTTTGGCCCCTTTGTCAAAGATGAGGTCGCTGAGTGTGTTTGTAGTTATGGCTGTATCTTCTAATCTGGTTCATTGATCTTCAGGTCTGTTTTGATTCCAGTACCATGCTGATTTTATCACAGTAGCTTTGTAATAGAGTTTCAAGTCAGGGATTGTGATGCCTCCTGTCTTACCTTTGCTATTCTAGGTCTCTTCTGGTTCCAGATGAATTTCTGGAATGCTTTCTCTAGCTCTGTGAGGCATGCAAGTGGTATTTTGATTGGGATTGCATTAAATCTGTATAATAATTTTGGGAAAATGGCCATTTTCACGATGTTTGTTCTTCCTATCCATGAACAGGGAATATCTTTCCATTTTCTGAAATTCTCTTTGATTTCGTTTTTCAGAGTAATGGAATTTTCACTATATAGATCTTTTACTTCCTTTGTTAGACTGATTCCTAAGTATTTCATTTTTGGGGATGCTATAGTGAAGGGTGTGGTTTCCCTTATTTCTCCCTCAGTGAGTTTGTTGTTTGTGTTCAGGAATGCTATTGATTTTTGAGTGTTCACCTTCTATCCAGCAACATTACTGAATTTGGTTATTACATCTAGAAGTCTTTCAATGGATATTTGGAGGTCTTCTATGTAGAGTATCATATCATCTGCAAATAATGATAATTTTACTTCTTCCTTTCCTGTCCTTATTCCCTTTATTTTTTTCTCTTGTCTAATTGCTCTGGCTAATATTTCCAGAACTATATTGACTAAGAGTGGTGATAATGGGTATCCTTGTCTGGCTCCTGATTTTAGGTTGAAACTTTTCAGTTTTTGTCCTTTTAGTAAGATGTTGGCTGTTGGTTTATGATATGTGGCTTTTATCAGGTTGAGGTAGAGACCATCTATTCCAGTTTTCTGTAGGGTTTTTATCATGAATGGGTGTTGGATTTTGTCGAAAGCTTTTTCTACATCTATTGAGATGATCATGTGGTTCTTGTCCTTGGCCCTGTTGATATGGTGTATTACATTTATTGATTTGCATATGTTGAACCATCCCTGCATTCCTGGGATGAATCCCACTTCATCATGTTGTATAATCTTCCTGATAACTTTCTGTATTCTACTTGCCAGAATTTTATTGAGGATTTTTGCATCTATGTTTCTGAGGGAGATTGGCCTATAATTTTCTTTTTTGGTTGGGTCTTTCTCTGGTTTTGATATTAGGGTAATACTTGTTTCCAGGAATGAGTTAGGGAGACTTGCTTCCCTCTGAATTTCATTGAAGAGTTTGAGGAATGTTGGCATTAAGTCTTCCCTAAATTTCTGATAGAATTCAGCAGTGAATCCATCAGGACCTGGGCTTTTCTTTGTTGTTAAGGTTCTAATTACATTTTCAATTTCATTAGCTGAAATTGGGTTATTCAGCAGTTTTACATCTTCTTGTTTCAGCTTTGGTAATTCATAGGTTTCTAGGAATCTGTCCATTTCTTCTGTGTTATCAAATCTATGTGAGTAAAGGTTTTCGAAGTTGGTGTTGATGATCTTCTGTATTTCCACAGGGTCTGTAGTGACTTCACCCTTTTCATTTCTTATTGCATGGATCTGAGTTTTTTCTTTTCTCTTTTTGATAAAGTTGGCTGGGCGTTTATCAATTTTATTTATTCTTTCAAAGAACCAACTCTTTGATTCATTAATTCTTTGTATTGTTTTCTTAGTTTCAATTGCATTAATTTCTGATCTGATCTTGAAAATTTCCTCCCTTCTTCGGGCTTTTACTTGACTTGCTCTTCCTTTTCTAGAAGTTTTAGGTGCATCATTAGGTTGTTTCTGTGTGTTCTTTCCATTTTTGTAATGTGCTAGTTTAGTGCTATAAATTTCCCTCTGAGGACTGCTTTCATTGTGTCCCACAGGTTCTGGTAATTTGTATTTGCATTTTCATTTGATTGTAGATGTTGTTTAATTTCTTCTTTAATTTCTTCTGTGACCCATCAATTGTTTAGGAGAGTATTATCTAATTTCCATGTATTTATGGGATTCTTATGGGGCTTTTTGTCATTAATTTCCAATTTTATTGTGCTATGGTCAGATAATATGCATGGAATTATTTCAGTTCCTTTGCATTTACTTAAGCATGTTCTGTGGACTAGTATATGATCTATTTTAGAGAGTGACCCATGTACAGCTGAGAAGAATGTATATTCTGATGTTGATGGGTGGGGCACTCAGTACACATCTACTAGGTCCATTTGTTCACAAGTTTGATTCTGTTCTGTTATTTCTTTTCTGATTTTTTGTTTGGTTGATCTGTCTCTTTGTGGCAGTGGGATGTTAAGGTCTCCTGTTATAACTGTATTACTGTTTATTTGTTTTTTCATGTCTATTAAGATTTGTCTTACATAGTTGGATGCTCCCATATTCAGTGCATATATATTTATGATTGTAATCTCTTCCTCTTGAAGTTTTCCCCTAACAGGTATGTAGTGACCTTCTTTATCTCTTTTGATCATTCTCGGTTTGAAGTTCAGTGTCTGTAAACATAATAGCTACTCCTGCTTTTTTCTGGGTTCCTGTTGCATGGAGTATTGTTTTACAGCCTTTGATTTTTAGTCTGTGAGTTTCCTTTTGAGTGAAATGTGTTCCTTGTACACAGCATATTGTTGGATTTTGTTTCTTAACCCACTTTTTTTTTTATTGGTGAGTTGAGACCATTTACACTGATTGATACAACTGATATGTACTGACTCATCCGTGTCATGGTATCTTTCTGTTGTTGGTTTTCTACATTTTCTGTTTAATTGTTTGCCCTGCTAAGTGGTTTCCTTTTGTTGTTGTTCTTAAGATTGTAGCTATCTTTGTCTCTTCCTAGAGTGTCTTTCAGTACTCTTTGTAGTGTTGGTTTGGTGACCATAAATTTCTTCAGTTGTTCTTTGTCATGAAAGCATCTTATTTTTCCATCAGTTTTTAAAGATAGTTTTGCAGGATACATCAATTTGGTTTGAAAGTTGTTTTCTTTCAGGATTTGAAATACTTTACTCCAAGCTCTTCTTGACTTAAAGATTTGTATTGAGAAGTCTGCCATGATTCTGTTAGGCTTTCTTTCATAGGTGATGTTTCTTTTCTCTGACAGCTTTTAATATTTTGTTCTTGTGTTGTATTTCTGATACCCTAATTATTATATCTGGGTGAAGATTTATTTTGATTATGGTTAATTGGGGTTCTGTATGTCTCACTTACCTCTATATCAGATTTTCTTCCCATGTTTGGAAAATTTTCTGCTATTTTTTCTGCAAATAGTCTTCACAGGTCATTCATATTGACCCCTACTTTTTCATTGATGTCTATTAATCTTATGTTATTTCTCTTTGCATCATCTTGAAGCTGTTGAATTGTTGTTTCCTCGTTCCTTATTATTTTTAAGAGATCTTTTCTTTTGTGATCATAAGCTTCCATGCTGTATTCAAGGTGTGAGACTCTCTTCAGCTTCATTCAAGCAGTTTTGCCAACTTTCCATGGAATTTTTAATTTCTTGAATTTCCCTTTGAATCTCTTTCATGCATTCTATTTGTGTCTTATTTTGTTCATTCATTGTTTCCATTGTTTTCTTATGCTCTTCTATTTTTTTTATCTTGATCTTCTTTAGATACACACAGCATTTCTTTCATAATGATTGTCATTTCATTTTTTAACTGAGAGATTATTTCTAATCTGATTTCCTCTATAGCTTCATGGAGTTGTTTCTTTATTTCAGTTGCTATCATTTCAGAAAATTCAGTTGTGTGATTTCCAGTGTCTTCCATTTCAGTGTCTCTTAGGTTTGTTCTCAGTGGGCTGGCAGATTGAGACTGCCTCTTGCTCTTTTGTTTTGTCTTTTTCTTCTGGGACCTGTGTGACTGGACAGTCAGCCTCCTGATGGATTGCACTGGAACACTGAGTTGGGTAGAGCGCCAATCCTCCAATATCCCTGTGGCTAACCGGGGCACATCCCCAGACTATGGTACTGGATCCTTGTGCTCTGTGGTCTGTGAGGCTGGCCGTGTGTTCCTCTGATGTACTTTGTTGGGTTGTTCTGGGACGCTGGGCTGGACAAAGTTTGTACCCTCCCTGTAGCTAGCAGGTTTACACCCCTGAAGCTTGATGCTGGGGCCTAGAACCTGGCTGTGTAGTGTTCAGTACCTCCAGAACCCAGGTGGCTAGCAGAAGCACACCCCTGGGGTGGGTCACTGGACCTTCAGCCTAGATAGGTGGAGTTCAGAATCTCTGGGACCCAGGTGACTAGGTTGAGCACACCCCGGCCTGTGGTACCCCCAGGATCTTGAGTCTGCCTGCGAGGAGGTCAGAGCCTCTGCAGCACGGGGCAAGTCTGGGTGTGCCCCTGGCATAAAGTGCCAGGGCCTTGCTCCTGGCTGGGTGGAGTTTGCAACCTGTAGGATCTGCTGCATGGCCACACCCCTGAACAATGGAGCTCACCCTTTGTGTTCTAATGGGCAGAACTCAAATTCTCCAGGGCCCTGCAGCTATGCTGGCCGCTCCCTTATAAGCAGCTCTGCAGCTCTTGGCTGGGCTGGGCTGTATACCTCTGTGTCTTGTGAGGCTGGCCATGCATTCTCGTGATGGGTTGCACTGGGATGCTGGGCTGGGCAGAGCTCAATCCTTTGTGCAGTTAGTGAGGATGCACTCCCAGAGTGTGGCACTGGACTTTCCACCCTATTGGGTGAGGATCAGAATCTCTGGGACTGAGGTGGCTAGACAGAGCACACCCTAGAGTGTGGCACCACCAGGACCTTGCATCTGGCTGCAAGGAGTTCAGCGAGACCATAATACTAAGTGAATTAAATTAGACACATAACTTAAATATCACATCGTTTCTCTTACATGAGAAATCCAGAATAGGAATAAAAGCAAAATGAAAGATAGATAATAGGCAATAGGGAAATAGATCTTTTTCAAATTAGGAGGAGTATCAAAAGATAGAGGGGAAATGGGAGGCTTGAAAAGTAATTGAGATGTGTCAAGTACAAGTACCAACTTCCCACAAAGAATACAACCATTGTATAATGCAAGCATGTACTAATAAAAAATAAAAGCTGAAAAAAATACTGCAGGTTCATTTCATATCACTGCAATAAAGCATATTTAATAAATTCAGTGGGGTCGAGAATTTATCTCAGGGGCGTAAGTGCCTGCCTGGCAAGCATGAGGTTGTGAGTTCGATCCCCAGTATAAACCCCGCCCCCAAAAAATCAATAAAGCCATTCACACAATTTTTTTTGGTTCCTTTAGTAGCCTACTAAGAATGCAATAGCATTGTGTATAAAAAAGCATATATATCTTAATCTTAAAATATTGTATTGCTAAAAATTTCTAGTGATCATTTGAACTGTTGGAAAAATGTTACCAATAAGTTTGCACATCCCAGTGTTATCCCTAATCTTCAATTAAAAAAAAAACAGTATCTGCAAAGTGCAATAAAGTAAAGCACAATAGAATGATGTATGACTATATAGAAAATTTTGTACAAAACTCTACTTATTAAGACAAAACCTCTAAAATGGGTCTAAAAATTAGGAGTAATATTAGACTATTTGGAATATAATAACAATGAAAACACTATACAGTCAACATCACAGCATATAGCCACTACTATACTAAGATAAAGACTAGTAATTTTAAGTGGAATTATTATTTCTTAAGGATGAAGTAAATGTAGAAGTTTGGAAAAAGAGCAACTAAATACTTCAGGAAGCTGGGTGGGGTGGTGGAGACTGGTAAAACCAGCACCCTGGGAGACTTAGTGACTTACTGAGACCCTGTATCAAAATAAAAAATGAAAAAGGACTGGAGATGTCATTCAGTGTAAAGGCCCTGGTTTCAATCTTTAGTACAAAACAGAACAAACTAAAATCCTTCCCATTATAGATAGCATTATCTCATTTTGCTTAAAAAATTTATGCAGGATATATATATATATCCTGTATAAATTTATATATATATATGTATATTCTTTCATATAGGAATTTTAGAAATATATGCACTAAAATGTTAATAAAATGGGCCATATTAATTTTTGTACATTTTTTATTTTGCCCAAATTTTAAAAAATAAAGATTTAAAAGGTACCAAAACATGTAGAAGAGAAAGAAATTTAAATGGGGGATATGAGAAACAGAAGTATAAAAGATAAAAACGAAATTCAGGAGGAAAAATATGTAACATAAAAGAAACAGATTAACAACTACAACAAAACAGGCTGACTTTTAGAACGGTAAAGGTAATTGTGGAAATGAAGTTGAAACTAAGATAAAAGTAGAAATTATACTTCTAGGACTCTAGAAACTTGACATTATTATATAATCCTGTTTATTGTCAATATTTTGTAATGATTAGGTAGATTTTAATGCCTGTCCCTCTACCCTGCCCACGCAAATGTGTTATTTTCCTCGCTGAGTTACATATTGTTGAAGGATTGTGTTAGGATCTGAATGCTTACATCCCTCCGTTCCTCTGGCTCTCAGTAGTGCCTCTGTTCCCATGGCTGGCAGCCTCCCCGTCCTCTCCAGACTCATCACTCTTCCTTAGGTCCCAGTCTTGTACCTGTCAGCACTGTTGCTCACTATGCTATGACAATGTGGTATATAAAGTGCAAATCATTCGTAACATCTATGGGATTATAGGAGGTCATTTTATGGCCTAATTTTCAGCTGTTGATATTCTATTCTTTTTTAAATTTCATTGGAGGTCTAAAGATGATAATATGTGATATTAGATTAACAAAAACTATTCCAAAGAAGTTAAATTTAAAAGTTGACTGATTTGTCTTGAACGCATTCATTTTTGTAAAAACAAAAAGTGTAATCCTAAAATTGAGAAACAGGATGGCAATAAAGTTCCAAAATCAGAATTAGAGGGGGAAAAGAAAGCAGCTCTCTTCAGAGAAAAGAATATTCTTTTTGGTTTCAGAAAATTAACCACAAACACTGACTAGGTTTGGTGGGCAACACCATCAGATGCCTCCAGTTGGAACCAGAAGAAAGAGGCTTCAGATACAAAATATCTGGTCCCTGTGTATTATAATTAAACATATACAGATCAAGGATGATGACCTTAAAAGCCAGTGGCTTAATCTTACTGTTCATGATGAACAAGATTTAGGAAAATAAAACAAGTTAAAATAAGACATAACATTCTCAGTACATATGACAGACAGAGTTAATGTCTTACTTTAGCCAGAGTTTAAAGAATTCTTGCAATCAATAAGGAAAGATCAAAAAGGGGGAGTGATTTTTAGATGTCATGGCGCTGATGTGTCAGTTGAGGGAAACATGATGGTAACTTTGATTTAGAGTCACCAAAAGTAGAAATAGAAGCAACTGGATTTAGGATGTATTTTGGCAGTAGAGTTACTCCTTTGGTTTACTGATGGGTTGTATATTAAGGTGACAGAATATAAAATCGGAAATGATTCTTAGATCTTGGATGATGGGTAACTATTATTATCATTTAATAAGATAAATAAGATGAGAAAGGAGAAAATGGAAAGTATTTAATTTTAGCTGTGCTAAATTTTGGGGTGCCTGATTTGCATTAGGGTTTAGTAAGGATACATTGTTATACTACTGTAACAGTCTCTCAAATCTTAGCAGCAATAAACTACAAGGTTTATTTCTTGTTTGAGTTATAGACCCATCATAAATTGGCAAGAGTTCTTGTTATTCTCGTATCAGAGGCCAGCACCACACAGTTAATGCTGATAACTTATGGCGGAGGAAAGAATGAATGGAGAATCGCACTCTGGCTATGAATACTTCCATCTGAATGTGACATGTCATTTCCCCACAGTGAAAAGCGAGTTATAGGGCTACAGGTCAGTTCAACTGAAGAGGAGATGTTGTGCCTTGGAGAAGAAGCAAATATTTAGATGATGTAGCATTCAAATGGGGATTCTCGTAGGCAATTAAATATGTAAATCAGGGAATAGGTCTGCTGAAAGAGCATTGGAAACTGTTGGATATTTAAAATATTGACACCCAGGAATAAGGTGTGGGAACCAAAAGAAAAAAGCTGAAAACAGTACAGGAGAAGAGGAGAAACCAGCGAAACTGACTGTGAATGAAAGAATTATGTGTGTGCGTGTGTGTGTGTGTGCACACATACACAAATGTTTATATGATCATGCAAAAGGATGTAGAAATAGGTGTTTTATGAAGTAGAGGTTATTTTGAATTTCTTTAGTCACCCATATATTATTTGATACTGCATTCATGTATTATTTTTATGATTGAAATCCAATAATACTAGGTGAGCAGTAACTTTGAAGTAGATAGAATTAGTAAGTATTAGGAAGACCCTGTCAGCTTGTGCCTGAACTCAGTGGTTGGTAAATGATGATTACACAGAGAAGCCATAGTCTTGTGTATTAAAAATAAGCAATCTGAATGAATACAGACAGCAGACACGTACCCTAGAATAAATCTTAAAATAAGTCAGTTATTTAGGACTCTATTTTTTAAAGGAACTATGCACAAAGATTAGCACACTTTAAGAGAGCATCCTTTTTTTCTATACCATTTTCATTTTTGTTTGCCTCTTCTTGGTATACATAATCTTAGTCCAGTTAGGAGATTTCTCTTAATTATTGGGATAAATAGAGTCTAGTACATAAATCTGTAAAAAAAAAAATTCTGAAAACTATTGAAATAAGATTTTAGAAAATATATGCAGTTGCACACCAGTTACTTAACACTAAAATAGAACAGGCTAATGCATTTAAGAATAGCTACTTATAAAACAAAATAGAGTATTAAAGACCAGTTTATATAATGATAACACATATTCTTCAGCATACAGTATTATTATTGACCAAGGTTTAATCAAAGAAAATTTTGGATTGGAATAGTTTTATTTTCAGTCTTGTCCTTGCATTCTTAGGCAAAGGGTTCAGGGTCAAGGACTGTGAATATAACAAGGAACTGCCTTTACCAACACTTTTTATGAACATATGTCTTTCATTAAATGAGAAAAGCTTAATTTTTTTAAAAAATTCAAGTAACTTTTATGTGCTTCCACTAAAAGCCTGTTTCAAAATTGGTATTCCATTAAAACAAAAAATGTTAAAATATTTTTTATTTGACCATTGGAACAAGATATAAAAATAGACTCAATAGAAATAAGTTGAAATCTGAGTCTTTACCTACAAAAAAATCTTTCTAATTTTTCAACTTTTAAAAAAAATTTTTTTAGCCTTGGCATCATCATTAAATGAGAAAAACCTAATTTTTAAGTGTGGGTAACTTTTATGTATACCTACCAAACATCTGTTTCAAAATTGATAATTGCATGAAAGCAAAAAACTTTAAAATGTTTCTTTTTTTTTTTTTTTTTGAGCAGTGAGACAAGATATAAAGATAGATTCAATAGGGATAGATTGAAATCTGAGTCTTTATCTTAAAAAACTTTTCTAATTTTCCAACTTTATCATCATTCTCCATGTGCCCTAAGAGCTCAAGTATGAAATGTATTGTCTGTCAATCAAAATTTTTAAGTTGCTTTTTCTTTTTCTTTCTTAATTTTTTAGTATGTTTGCAGTACGTAATGATGATATTCACTCTGAGGAGTTGGTATATGTACATATCACATCTTAATTCTTTTTATGCCTCGTCCTCTCCCTCCCTCCATCTCTTGATAAAAAATCACTTTATTAAAGTCAGGATAGTTGATACTAGATTTAAAGATATAGCCACCTAAGCCAGGTGTGGTGGCGCATGCCTTTAATCCCAGGACTCAGGAGGCTCAGGTAGGCGGAGTGTTGTGAGTTCAAGGCTGGTTTGGGCTACAACG
>RJWM01032987.1:0-20994 GCA_004363535.1 Dasyprocta punctata | reverse complement strand
ATAGTTTGCATCTCACCTAAGAACAAAAACAAAGACCATGTAATGCTCAGAGCCACATTTGCTTTAGCATGCTAATCAACCCCAAAGAAAATTGTTTCTTTTTAAATTTTAATAAAAGTAGATGCTAATAAAGAAGCTGTAGAAATGCACTCTTTTTATTTCTATGAAAAGAAAAAGGAAACAAAATAATTGGAAAATAGTAACAATTAATACACTGGGTATCGTAATCTTAAAAGAATTGCCAAAATGATATTCAGTGTACATCATAGAAAAAAAAAGACTGTCTGTTATAAAGAGGAAGCAGGCAGAAAAATAGCACAGCACTTTCTCTTCAATAAACTAAGGGAAATTTCTAATATCAGTGTGTTTCTAGTTTCCGTAATTGCAACTGATTTTGATAAAAACTAAGAGGAACAAAAGATTGTTGTCATAAATCAACACTATTCACCTAGCACCACTGTTATAATACCAACTTTAGTGTTTATGAGTTTATGATATGATGGAGAGAAAAAGGACAGAGCTATAGTTGGAGGTAATCTTTCCAGTGTTCTCCTTCTTGGCCAACTGAAAATAATACCTCAACCCCTAGGCTTCTTCAATGCCAAGAAAATAAGCCTAGTTACTTTGCTGTGACAAGCATTGTGAATATGAAACTTGGTATGTTTTCAGGAACAAGAACAAAAGATAAGATGCAGGGACAAAATTATGATAAATTGTTTAGAAAATTTGTAAAATTTAAAAATATTTACTTTGCCCAAATTTCCATTGTGTATAGGCTTTGCAGCATAATGAGTTTTTGGAACAAAACTTCTGTCCAGGACTCAGTGAAACTGGAAGCAGTAGCTGTCCCACTGAAGTAATGTAAGTCTGTGTTCAGTGTCATAATGGATTTTCTCCCATCTCTGGCACCATGGTTAAAGACCTTTGAGCTTACAGTTGGTGTAAGTCCTTTCAGTGAACAAATCATTCTGCACCTCAATTATCCCATCTGTAAGTGAGTCATTCTTCACTAATGCGTGTGAATATGCAGCACAAATCTTATGTCCTTCTGTAGTAAATACTATGCTTAATGTAGAGAAATAATTGTGTGATGCTTTTGAAACCATTTTGATGTTCTCCTGGTTAGTGTAAATTTTTTTACTTGAGGCCATTTGAGTTTGAAATGGGATACTTTGATAGTGAATCAAGGACTTACAGTTTCTGGTATGTTAAGCCCAATCCATAGAGCTAAAAGGGAGACCAATGGTTTAAAGGGATTGAATGCTCCTCAACTGAAATCATGGCAATTGTCTCCCTCAGGTATTAGTAGATGTTATGGGAAAAAAATCTGCACAGTTGAGTGTGTTGGTGTGTGTAAATGGCCTATAAGATGTATCTTCTAAAGAAAGAAACGTATCTCAGTACATTGAAAAGGATATCTCATTTCTGCAGTGACATTAACACAAGATGGCAGTTTTAATAAAGTGAGAAGATACTGTTTTAAAATTTTAATGCTAATTTCCTTTTTCCGTGTTTGTTGTTAATGTTTGATTCTCATACATTAGTTTATGTGAGAAGAGAGAATATTTCTTTTTGTCTCATGGCATCTTTCAGTGCCTGAGGCAAAGAGAATTGCCAGGATTGTGACTGGGCCATATCCTCTCTCTTTATGCTGTTTCTGCCCCTTTAGCTCTGATTATTACCCACAGGTGGGGCTCATAGCAGTACATGCTTTGCTGAACTATGAAAAGAGCCCATGTCAAACTCAAATGTATGCAAAAGAAGTCATTTTGTAATTCATATTGCACAAATTACTCTTAGAATTGACACAAATTTCTGTTTTGAATTATAGGCTGTAAAAGCCTGTAAGAACAGGGATTCTATTTACCAACCCACTTTGTTTGATCCAGGTGTGGCAAATTTATAAGAAAAATTCAGAGCCA
This sequence comes from Dasyprocta punctata, assembly GCA_004363535.1. Lineage (NCBI taxonomy): Eukaryota > Metazoa > Chordata > Mammalia > Rodentia > Dasyproctidae > Dasyprocta > Dasyprocta punctata. Next base: position 19,072 of record RJWM01032987.1, on the reverse strand, counting down.
GTCGCTAGTCAGAAGGAAGTGGACAGGAAAAGTAGGACCAGTGAAGGAGGATCTGCCATAGGCTTTCTAGTATTTGATACGTTGTGTTGATCGGAGAAGTTGTGAAGCTTAAGTGACTCGGTAAGGAGCCAGGGTTCTTGCTTTGTAAACATTCTAATCCTGTGCAAGAAGAGGGCATGGAGATGGCGTGAGTGCTACACCACCCTAGGGGATGGTAGTCTGCATACAATATAAGGGTGGAAAAGGGGCTTTCTCTTTGCCACTTGTTGCTCTTGCTGCTTTTGCTGTCTTCTGTTGCCTTGAACTGTTGCCCCTGTGCCAGTCCACCCTGCCTTGGAGCCAAATGATTATGGACTGAAACCGCCACACACTGTGAGCTAAATAAACATTTCCTTCCTTAATTGTAGGTGTTGGATATTTTGTCTCAGCAATGAGAGAAAAGTAACCAAGACATGCTTTAAAGAAAAAAGTGGATGCAGATGTTTTTAGTGCTGCCAAGTTCCAAGAGATGCACAAGAATTGAAGTGGGCAATAATTTTGACTAGCGTAGGCATTTTGAGTACAAGAGGTTTTGTATCTGTAGCAGGACAAATCTTTCCCTCTCTGCTCCGGCTACCTAAGATTTGATTCTGATACTTGGAACTGTTTCCTGTAGCTGAGGATCTTTGATGCTCAACAGTCTTGGCTTAAGAACTGATAGAATGTGATCTGACCAAATCCCTTATTCCCATTGTCCTAGTTTTAGTATTCATATCCTGGGTTTTGGATGACTTTCTTATGGATCAGCACAATGACAAGGAGCTTTGAGTTTCTTAGCAAGGGCTGTGGATGATGCAGCATCAACCCTCTGTATTGCTCATCAAAAGAAAATGAAAAAAAATTCATAAATATGTCTTCTGAAAAGAACAGCATTATAGTTTTAAAAATAAATGAATAAGAAGAGTCTAAAAAAGATACTCACTCTGTAACTTAGCCAAGTTTCTTAAGCCTAATTCCATTCTTTCAATGTGTATTACATCTCTTCTGTGGACTATTTTAAGGATTAGTTGCCTAGATAATATCTAGCAAATGGTAAGTTCTCAGTGACTATTATCTACTATAAATTGAATGATTATTATTAATGTTTTGTTAATCTATTGGATTCTTTATCAAAGGAATACTGGTACTATTGAGGAAAATTTGACATAAGCCAATAACGAAACAGTATCTCTTTTTCTCATGAATTTCAGATGTATTGGTGAAGAATTCCTGATAAGTCTGGGTATTGATCTCTCCGCTTGGGGCTTATGGAAGAATCACGTGACCCTGGCTGGTGTAATGATTGTCTTCTTCACAATTGCTTTCTTAAAATTGTTATTCTTTAAAAAATATTTTTAAATTCCCCATAACTTACTGTGAATTATATTCATATTAAACAGGAATATCATGATTTATTTTCAGTGTCTTAAAATTTCATTTTGTCTCCCATCACTTGCCATCACATTGTTGTTCAGCAGCAATTATCTTTAATGGAACTACTTACCAAAATTAGAGTAAAATGAGTTATACATGAAAGATACCCCAAACCAAAAATTAAAGATATTATATACTGTTTATTAAATCATGTTGATCCATTTTGACTTAGTATACTGCATGGTGATAGACACAGGACTAGTTTTAGTCTTTCACATATGAAAAGCCCATTTTTCCAGCACTATTCTTTAAAGAGGCAATCTTTCTTCCAATGAACATTGTTGGCCCATTTATCAAATATAAGGTGGTTACATGTGTTCATAATTGTGTCTGCATCTTCTAATTTGTACCACTGATCCTCAGGTCTGCTTTTTGCCAGAGCCATAGTGATTTTAATCACACTAGCTTTGCAGTGTAATTTCAATTCAGGGATTGTGATGCACCCTGTCTTGCCTTTGTTGCCCAGGATTGCCTTTGGTATTTTAGGTTTCTTCTGGTTCCTGATGAATTTGAAGAATGTTTTTTCTAGATCTGTGCATTAGTTTGTCCTGTGTCCCCTCAAGGCCTCATCTAATTTGGATGGGGCAGAGTCTGGTTTTTGTGATTGGTTTGTTATCTAGCACTGGGACTGGCAATGTGAGTGCTGCACCTGCCCAGGGATGGAGCTGAGATACAGTGTAAGGGAGGTGGACCTTCCTCTCTTGCTCTTCCACTCTCTCTCACTGGTTTGCTTTGCTGTTTGTGGTGGCCATGAATGGCTGCCCCACCACATCATGCTGCCTTGAAGCCAACTGAGTATGGACTGAAACCCCCTGAGAACTATAAGAAATAAACCTTTCCTTCCCTAATTTTTGGTGTCAGGTATTTTGTCTCAGCAATGAGTAAAAAGTAACTAATACAATCTGTGAGGTATGTTAATGATATTTTGACTGGGATTGCATTAAATCTGCATAAAAATTTCAGGAGTATGGCCATTTTCACGATGTTTATTCTTTCTATCTATGAATAAGAAACATCTTTCCATTCTCTGAAATCCTCTTTGATTTCTCTTTTAGAATACTGTAATTTTCATTGTATAAATCTTTTACTGCCTTTGTTATCTTGATTCCTAAGTATGCCACTTTTGGAGGCTATTGTGAAAGGTGTGGTTTTCCTAATTTCTCTCTCAGTGAGTTTGTTGTTTGTGTACAGGAATGCTATTGATTTTTGAGTTTTGACTTTGTATTCAGCTATGCTCCTGAATTTGGTTATCAAATCTAGAAGTGTTTTGGTGGAGTTTTGAGGGTCTTTTTTGTAGAGTATCCTGTCATTTGCAAATAATGATAATTTAACTTCTTCCTTTCCTATTCATATTCCTTCTACTTCTCTCTCATATCTAATTGCTCTGACTGAAGGTTTCAGAACTATGTTGAATAGAAGTGGTGGTAGTGGGCATCTTTGTCTTGTTCCTGATTTTAGGTTGAAAGCTTTCAGTTTTTGATGATAATAGCTATTGGTTTGTCATTGATAGCTTTTATCAGATTGATGTAAAGACCATCTATTCTGATTTTCTATTTTTATAATGAGTAAGTGCTAGATTTTATCACAAGGTTTTTCTGCATCTATAGAGCTGATCATGTGATTTTTATAGTTGGGTCTTTTGATATTGTGTATTATAATTTTGATTTGCTTATGTTGAACCATTCCTGCATTCCTGGAATGAATCCCACTTTGTTGTGGTGTATAATCTTCTTGATGATTTTCTGCATTCTGTTTTCTAGTATTTTACTGAGGATTTTTATGTTTATATTCATTAGGAAGATGGGCCCGTAGTTCTCATTTGTTTGATCCTTTCTCTGGTTTTGTTATCAGAGTAATATTTACATCCTGGAATGATTTAGGGAGATGTTCCTCCCTTTTAATTTCAATAAACAGTTTGAGGAGTATGGGCATTAAGTCTTCTCTAAATTTTTTGTAGAATTCAGCTGCAAATCCACCAGGTTCTGGGCTTTTCTTTGTTGATAAATTTTTAATTAAACTTTCAGTTTGATTGTCTGATAATGAGTTAATTAGAAGCTTTATATGTTTTTGATCTAGCTTTGGTATTTCATGTTTCTAGGAATCTGTCCATTTCTTCTGTTTTTGAACCTAAAATAGTAAAGGTTTTCAAAGTAGGTACTGATATTCTTTTATATTTCCATGGACTTTTAGTTTTTTTACTCCTTATTGCATGAATTTGAGCTTTTTCTTTCCTTTTGTTTTTTGATAAAGCTGGGTAGGAGTTTATCAATTTTATTGATTCTTTCAAAGGACCAACTCTTCAACTCATTACTCTTTGTATTGTTTTCTTAGTCTCAATTGTGTTAATTTCTATTCTGATCTTTATAACTTCCTTCCTTCTTTGGACTTTCAGCTTGACTTGTTCTTCCTTTTCTAGATGTTTGAGGTGCAGTATTAGGTTGCTTATTTGTGCTTGTTCTGTTTTCCTGATATGAAAATTCACCACTATAAATTTCTCTCTCTGGACTGCTTTCATTGCATCCCACAGGTTCTGCTAAGATGCATTTGCATCTTTGTTTGATTGTATATATTGTTTAATTTCTTTATTAATTTCTTCTGTGACCCATTGGTTGTTCAGTAGTGTCCCATTTAATTTCCATGTACTTACGGAGTTTTTTTCTGTTTCTTTTATCATTAATTTCCAGTTTCATTGCACTATGGTCAGATAATAAGCATGGGATAATTTCAATTCCTTTGCATATACTTAAGCGTGTTCTATGAGCTAATAAAACATCTGTTTTACAGAATGTCCCATTTGCAATTAAGAAGAATGTGTATTCTGAGGTTGTTAGTGAAACACTCTGTACGAGTCTACTAGATTCATTTGTTCACAAGTTTGATTCAGTTCTGTTATTTCTTTGCTGATTTTTTGTGCAGTTGATCTCTCTCTTTGTGACAATGGTGTGTTAAGATCCTCCACTATAATGATGTTATTGCTGATTTGACTTTTCATGTCCATTAGTATTTGTCTTATATAGTTGAGTGCTCCCCAACTATATAAGACAAATATATATATATATATATATATATATATATATATATATGCTATCTTTTCCTTTTAGAGTTTTTCCCTAACAAGTATGCAGTGACCTTCTTTATCTCTTTTGATGATTCTTGGTTTGAAGTTTACATTTTGTGGAAACAAGAGCTACTCCTGCTGTTTTCTGGGTTCCTGTTTCATGCAGTAAAGTTTTCCATCATTTGACATTTAGTCTATGAATTTCCTTCTGAGTTAGATGTGCTTCTTGTATACAGCATACTGTTGGATTTTGTTTCTTGATCCACTCTGTCAGTCTGTTTTCTTTGACTGATGAATTGAGGCCATTTACACTGGTGGTTGTAACTGATATGCATTGGCTTATAATTGTTATGTTATCTTTCTGCCTTTAGTTCCCTATTTTCCCCTCTGTTTAATTGCTTTCCGTGTTTGGTGGGTTATTTCTGTTGTTGTTCTTGGAATTGTGGTCATTTTTATCTCTTTCAGTACTCTCCCAAGAGTTGGTTGGGTGTTCATGAAGTTCTTCAGTTGTTCTTTGTTGTGGAAGTATCTTATTTCTCCTTTAATTTTGAGAGATCGTTTTGCAGGGTCCATCAATCTGATTTGGAAGTTGTTTTCTTTGAGGACTTGATATACTTAACTGCAAGCTTTTCTTGACTCAATGGCTTGTGTTGAGAAGTCTGCTAAGATTCTGATGTGCTTTCTTTATAGGTGATCTGTTTCTTTTCTCTAATGGCTTTCAGTATTCTGTTCTTATGCCAAAATTCTGAGATCTTGATTATTATTTATCTATGTGTAGATTTATTTTGGTTATGGATAATTGGAGTTCTATATGCCCTTCTTATGTGTATGTCAGGTTCTTTTCCTGTGCTTGGGGAATGGGAAATTTTCTGCTATTACTTCTGCAAGAAGTCTTTTTATGTCATTTGTGTTGACTTCTTCATTTTCATTGTCACTTATCACACATATATTGTTTCTCTTTGCATCACCTTGCAGGTGTTGAATTGTTACTTCCTGATTCCTTGTTATTTTTAAGAGATTTTTCTTTTTGTGATCACTGACCACAATCCTGTCTTCAAAGTCTGTGAGTCTCCAGTTTTGTTCATGTGGTTTTGCCAGCTTTTGATGAAATTTTTGAATTCCTGGATATCTATTTGAATCTGTTTCATGCATTTGAAGTATTGTCTATGTTGTTCATTGAAGGTTTCCACCATTTTCCTGTGCTTCTCTATTCTTTTATCTATGGCTGTTCTTGATACATTCACCAATTCTTTCATTATGTCTACAATTTCTTTTTTTTATCTGATAGATTATTTCTGATCTGATTTCCTTTACATCCTCATGGAGTTGTTACTTTACTTCCATTGCTACAATTTCAGAAATTTCATTTGTGTGATTTCCAAATTTTTCATGTCTTGGTCTCTTGGACTTGTTTTGGATGTGCTGTAGGTTTGAGATTGCATTTTGTTCTTCACTGCTACATTTTCCTATGTTTCTCTGGATCAGCTGAATGCCAAGTCCTAGTTGCTTCCTGCACTGGTAGCCCATGCCATAGCAGTGCTCACCGAGAATTTCTTGGTGTGGGTGGGTCATTGGGTATGGCTTCCTGGTCCCTGTGGGCCTCACCAAGGGTCCTTGGATGACCGTGGTTCTCTGGGTGCTGCCTCCCAGTCCTTGTTGGCTTTACCAAGGATTTTAGATGTGGATAGGTCTCTAGGTACAGCTTCCTGATCCCTGTGTGCCTTACCTAGGATCCCTGGGTGGCTGTGGGTCTCTGGGCACTGCCTCCTAGTCCCTGCTGACCTTGCCAAGGGTTCCCTGGTGTGGATGAGTCCTATGAGTGAATTTTATAGTTGTGAGTGCATACATCCCAAAACCAGGGCAAGCCCAAATAAATAGCATAATGATGCATCTCAAAGATATATGAAAACCAGAGCAATCCAAACCCAAAGCAAGTATAAGGAAGGAAATTATGAAGATCAGAGCAAAAATCAATGAGGCCAAAATACAATGTAAAGAATTAATGAATTAAAGAGTTGGTTCCCTTGAAAGAATGAACAAATTAGACAAACCCATAGCCAATGCAACCAAAATAAAAAGAGAAAAGACCCAAATGAACACAACTGGTAATGAAAAAGATAAAGCACAATGGACATTGCTCAAATCAATAAGATTATTAGCAATTGATTCAAAATGCTGCACGATGGGAAATCAGAGAATTCAGAAAAAAATGTGTGCATTCAAAGATGTACATGTGTGCTTGATTCAGCAGCACATATATCAAGGTGTACATGAATTACCAAAGCTAAACCAAGAAATGAAAAAAAAACTCTGAATAGTCTACTAATAGGCAAAGAAATTGAAAAAGTGACAAGAAAATAAAAATAAAAATAAAATAACCCTACCAAATAAGAAAAGCCCATATCCTGATAGGTTTACTGCTGAATTCTATAATAACTTCATGAACATTCTAGCAATGCTTCTTAAACATTGAAGTGAAATTCAAAGTGAAGGCATAATCCCAATGACATTACTGTAAGCTACTGTTTTCTTGATTTCAAAACCAGACAAGAATCCAACCAAAAGAGAAAACTATTGGTCAATTTCTCTAATGAAGATACATGTGTTTAACTTACATTTTTCTCATTGGTGGAACAAAATACCTGATACCCAAAGTGAAAGGGAGAAAGGTTTATTTAACCCACAGTTTGTAGAGATTTCAGTTCACAATCAGCAGAGTGCAACATGGCAGATTATCAACAGTTCATAGTAGCAGAAGATGCCAGAAGCAACAGGAGAGGAGAGTGAGAAAAACCTTTTTCTGTACCTTACATTGTATTCAGGCTACCCACATTAGGGTTGGTTTAGGACTCAAACCCTTAATCACAACATTGGACCATGAAGCAATCACAAACTCTGGATTCATCTATCTCCAAAAACCCTGCCCTCCATGGGCACACGAGGCTTTAGGGGGACACTTAGACACAAACCGTAATATTCACCCCTGGTCCCCCAAAGACTCATATACATTTCTTTATGCAACAGGCAGTTAGTTCATCCCCAAGAGTTGCCAAAACCCTAACAGTTTCAGTATTGCTTAAAAGTTCAAGTCCCTAGTCTCTTCTAAGTTTTAAGTTAAACTCTTAGCTGTGAGCCTTTATACAAATGAAAAGAAATGAACACTTCCAGTAGTCGGTGGCACAAAATAGACATTTACATTCCAAAAGTTATAAATGGGGATACAATGAAATGGGGCCAAGGCAAATCTAAAATATAGCATGACAAACATTAAGTTTTCTAGTTCTATGTGCAGCATCTGAGGCAAACTGTGCCAAGATGTGAACTCCAAAGAGCTCAGTTGGCACCATCCCTACAACTTTGCTGGTGGTTGTATCTTCCATTACTTCTCTTTTGGGCCTGCTCTGCTCTCTCCTTACAGTTTTCCTCAGATGATCCATGTCCCTGGCTTCTCCAAACTTTTGGGGTTTTCATTGCACCTTTAGGTTCATGCCCACAACTTCACACACTTTCTTTTCTGGGACACACTCCCCGGCATCCTAGGCCTTCTGATATCTGAATGGAAGACCCGATAGCTCTTGCGTTATACATGATTCTAAAACCAGTCCTATGTGGATGATGGCAAGGTCTGGCGCCAGCTGGAGCAGTAGCTAGGCTTCCCTTTCACTTGGGTGTAGGAGTCAAGTGCCTGGATTACAGGGCATTCTGATGGCAATTTTGAGGATAAAATTCTGTATGTGGCCACCATTCTGGAATCAGGTAAGGCTGCTGCCTTTCTGGAACGTGGTGCTCTGGGGATCTCATCTCAAAGCATAATCTTTCAATTTACAATTTTGAGACTCCAAAGGGTGGATTTTTCCTGCCTCTTGTGAAACCCTCAGGCCATCTTTTCTATTGTTCTGTTCCTTTTCATAAATTAAGATCTCCTCTAGTCTTTTTTTCAGTCCACAGCTTTACTAGAACTTCCTTTCTGGTCAAGCACATAATGCTTTAAATCATTCTTTTGGGCTCTTTGTTCTTGATTTTCAATAGAGATTTGGCTTAAAGCCCCCAGTGATAGCCATGACTCCACCTCAATATTAGACTGCCTTAAAATTTCTTCTAGAAGATTAATTAGTCTGCCACCCTTTATCTCAGTCTCAGGCAAAGCCTCTGGACATGAGCAAAATACTGACAAACTTTCTACCAAACCATAACACGCATCCCCAAGCATGAGGTTGTGAGTTTTATCCTTGGTACAAAGGAAAAAAAAAAACAAAAAAACAAAAAAAAAAACACCTCCTCTGGATTCCAACTGCCAATGCTGTCCTCCCAGGAGAAACATCTTGAGCCTCCTCTTTACTGTTTTTTGGGTTTTCTGAACTCTGTACCGAATCTACTATACAGAACAATCTAAGGCATTTTCATTCTACATTTTCATCTGGAATATCTGAATTATCGCAATCCATTCCCACAAGCCATTTCTAAAGGTTCCCGAACCACATGATCAGGTATAGTCACAACAACTACCCCATTTCTCTGCACCAAATTCTGATTTAATTGCTTTTCTCTTGATGCTGAAATAAAATACCTAGCACCCAAAGTTAATGGGGGAAAGGTTTATTTAGCTCACAGTTTGTATAGGCTTCAGTCCATAATCAGCTGGCGCCAAGGCAGGGTGACACATAGCAGAGGAGCAGCAGTTCATAGTGACAGAAGATGCCAAAAAAAAAAAAAAAAAAAGGAGATGAAAACAACAAAAACCTCTTTCTATCCCTTATATTGTATGGGGCAACCCATGCTAGAGTAGGTATAGGTTTCATACTCTTAATCACAGCATTGAACCATGAATCAATCACATACAGTAGATTCAAACAGTTCCAAAATGTCTGCCCCTCATGATTATATGAGGCTTTGGGATGACATACAGACACAAATTATAGCAAGTTGCAAAAACCTCAACAAGATACTGGCAAACAGAATGCAACAAATGATCAAAAAGATCATATGTCATGACCAAGAAAGTTTCATCCCAGAAATGTAAGAAAGGTTCAATATATGCACATTAACAAATACAATATAAGGTAAGCAGAAACAAGGGCAAATATTGCACTGTCTCTTCATATGTACATTATTCAACTTCTTTACCTTTAAATCAAATTCATTTTTTGATTGTAAAACTTTTCAGTCTCCATTAATTCAAATGTAGACTACTACCCAGAGATAAAAAAGAACATATCCATGTTGCTACCAAGAGTAAATTAAAAGTTTCTTGTACAACATTGTCATCTTTTCTATGCATAGATTTTTAGCATATGTTTTATATATATATATTTTATATATATAATATATTTTACCTCCCTAGGTGCTAGAAAGTGAACCCTGAACTCAAGCCCTTTCCCATTGAGAAAGATCTCTTGCATTCTCATTTGTTTTATTGATATGATTCCAAATATTATATTCAAATTTGTTTCCTTTTGGTTGTTGTTTTTTTAGTTTGTTATTTCATGTTCTTATGCTGTTTCATGTGTCTGTGTGAGGGAGATCACTCCCTCTTGAAACTTCCACCTTGCTGTCACAAAAACTGCTTTAAGAACAGGATCTGAAAGAGTTGCCATAACTTTGGTTTACAATGAAGCATGGCAAAAATGTATTTCTATGTGTGTCTTTATGAGTGGATAAGATGACAGAACTGAAACTGAAATAATACACTATGTACTTTGCCACATCAAACAAGTACCATTCAAGCAACCAGTTATTTACTTAAATTGGTGCCAGAAATTTTTGTTAATTGTTCAACCAGTACAGGAAAGTTCCAGCCAAAAAACTCAAAAGAAAAAAATTGATGGTACATAATGCTTTTGAAAATTGAAATACCCTAATGTATACTTTTAAAGAATGTTAAAATTTCAGCATTTGCATCTTGTTATTAATTTAATTATTAATAATTTACATCTAATTGTTAATAATTTAACACTTGCATCTAATTATTATTTCAGTGTGGAGGAGTTCTGCATGTTATCCAGAGGAAAAGTCTTCAGGGAGATCAAAGCCTGTGATCTTCCTCTGAAACCATTCCAGCCGAGGGGCCTGAGAAAGAAAATCTGCCTGAGAGGTGCCAATGTTATCTACCGTCACTCAGGTCTAATTTCAGTGCCAGTTGGGTGGGGTCAGCCTAGTGAAGGGGGCAGATAAATGGTGGGGCCATTTGCTCTGGAATATGCCAATGTCATCTTCCACACTCCCTCTGAACAGCCCACTCTCAATTGCTTTTATTTAAATTCTTAGGAGCTTCTCAACAGGTTCTCTCTGAAAGACTAATGATATTACTTTCAGTTTCTTTGGGTTCAAACATTATTATTCATTTTTACTTTAGTTTTTCCCAGATTGGGCAGGGACTAGGGAGCAGAGTATGGATGAGCTAGGAAAATAAGATTGTTTGGGACCAGTTAAAACTACCAAGAGTTCTTATAAAACTTTTGTGGCAGCCTTGCTGGAGAAATGCGGTGTCTCCTACAGTTAGAGTTCTGTGCCTTCCCCACACTCCTACCCACCTTTCTGCGGGGAAAGAAGAGAATTCTACAGGCAGTGCATCCCTGCATCTTCATGATGTGTCTGGAAAACCTGGTGCCAATTCTGTTCTCATCCCCTCTGAGGGTTTTGTGTCTCATGCTGCACTGTGGCTGGACACATGGAGATGAATCAGCTTTCAGAATCTCTCACAGGCATGGGGGAAGGGTTCTAATCAGTGTCACTGTCTTGGCTCTTGGGATGTTTTGTAGTCTCTTATAAGGTCTCCCTGCTCTGCTCTTACCCCTGACCAAAGTCAATGTGTTCTTTGCAAACATAGACCATGCCGTTCCTTTGCTCAGATCTTTCTGGAACCCCTCTGTCTCAGAGTCAAATTCAAAGTCCTGATGGTGGTCAGTGCTGGGCTCTGCCTGAGCTGTCCTTCCTCTGACTTACCTCCTGTCCTCTTGCCCTCCTGTACTACTCAGGCCTTCTGATCTCTTTGCTGTTCCTTTGACTTATGATTAGATTTGCTCTGTTCCTCCAGACGGTCACTTTCAGGTGTTTGCTCAGCAGCCTCACTGGAGACACTACTGCCCACCAGTTCCTTGCTTTATTTATTTATTTATTGATTTATTTATTTATTCATTTTTCCTCCATTGCACTATTGGCTGACATTTTTCAAAGGAACATAACAGATGGGATGTTCTGCCTTGAGGCAGATAAATGAATTTGGGGACTGAAGTGCCTGAAGCTCAAGTGACAACCCCATGTCTCTTTCCTGCCTGGTTTCAAGGCTTTAGACTCTGTGAGTGTCTACAAAATCTGTCCTGAGAATGCTTTACCATATGTTTATGTACTTTATCTCTGCTTGAATATCCAAAATACCATTTCAGTGAAATTAACAGGGTCTATTAATTGAACTTTTAAACTAGATGAAGTGGACTAGAAAGAGGAGTGTGAGAATGTTGTTGTATTTATAGTGATAACTCAGAGGAATGTTGGAATGAGGCAGTGGGGAGGCCAAAATTATTATAGGAAAGATGAAGAAATGGGAGGCCAAGGACAAAAATCTGCCAAATGGACCCTGAAATCATTGTAGGTGCTAAGATATTAAACTCTCGAGTTGTGTGTGAAAGGGTAATCCACTGATGCTGCTGTGAAAACTCACCCTTGGATGCTATATCAAAAGTGGGTCTGTAGTTTTGTTGAGGATCAAATCCTTTGCCTCCCACATCCTGAGCCTTTAGTCGACCACCAAGCCACATCCTTAGCTTATTGTCAGTTTCATTTCCAGGATGATTTAGGAAGAGAGGGGAGAAAGTGATTTTCTGTTTTTAAAACAGTATAAGAAAACTTAAGGGCTATATATTATTGCATAATGAAGGCTCAAAGAGGTTGAGAAAGTATGTCACATGTGAGCATCTTTATTTTTTTAATAAAAATTTATCCCTCTGCATCCATAAACTTATTTACCTTTCTGCTATCACCCAAGTTCATCTCTCTGTCCAAGGTTGTCTGCACTGGTTTTCTGCAATATCCCTAATGACGCCTTTCTTTGAGTAAGCCTCCCTTTCACCAGCGTTCTCCACATTATAGCAGCCAGACTGTTCTTCTACGAACATAATCAGTATGATGAGATTTTCCTGATTCAAGTTCTCAGGCTTCTCACTGAACGTGAACATCTTCCATGAAGGGGGTAACTTGCTCTCTGTCCAAATCTCTCTGTCATGAACTCCCAATCACTGCTGCAGTGATGCGTGGTCCTGGAGTGGCTTGGACTTATTCTAAAACTGTGCTATTGAGCAGCCTTGGAATTCATGGTCAACACTCATAGTGACTTATGGTGATTCTGTCAAATGAAAGAAGGCATGAAAATCACTGATCAATGGAAGAGATTTTAAATGCAAGGGGTATCTTTTGGAAATTAAAAATTAAGGTTTGTGTACCATTTTTTTTCTATTTATAATTTGACGCCACCATCTGACAGCATCTTGGGACCTATAACTTCTTGTCAGGACTGTAGTCTCTTGTAATTAATCTCAGTAAATAGTGTGAGCAGGTGTGTGTGTGCTTAAGCAGCAGCCGTGGGGCTCTGAGGCACAGCCCACCTCTCCGTTTACTAAAATCATCTCTAGTGAAAAAACGTAAGGAGAGGCCCTGAACTCATGGCCTGAGGCTGCCCTTGTGTCTACCAGTCTGTGTTGTAGGTCTAACCTGGGAAATGTCTGTCCAAAGACTTAAAATCTACCTGTGTACTTTTCTTGCTTATGTGGAGTTTACTTTGTATGAAAACTGAGTTTTTCACTCTGATTTTAGAAGAATATATAGTAGATTATGGTAAAGAGTACAGAAAAACAATGTTTTTAATTCAAATTGTCATCATAGGTATACCACAGATACAATGAAGGGTAATGTTTAAACTTAAAAGAAAATAAAATATGACGTCACTAGTTAAAAAGCACCAAGAAGAAAGGGTTAGGATCCCTCGAAAGGAGCAGCTGGAAAGGGGAAAGGAAGCTGGTGATGTCCTTCAGAAGGACTTTTTATTTGGTGAGGATTTATGACCAGCCCAGATAACAAGAGCAGGCTGGGTGCAGGTGAGATGTGAAGTCATGATGTCTTTGCAGGGGTTCTGACACACCTACAGAGAGCACAACCCAAATAGATTAGAAAGATCCTGGAAAATAGCAGTGTACAAAGAGTGGGGTGAACATTTCTTTCAGCTAGCCATAGTCATGACCTAAATATTGCTCTTTGTACAACAAGATGTTAATACAATAAGAATAGCATGTATAACTAGAAGCTGCTACTATAGGAAAAGAATAATGGGTACCTGAAGGCAATTATTACTTTTTGTAAGTCATCTAAACCCAGTATGTTGCATTACCTGATTACCTAGACCTACTTCCAAGTTGGTATGGTGCTGAAATGCTATATTTTCTTTATTTTTAGTTCTTAGTATATTTTTGTTCCATTTTAGTGTAGTGCATTGTTCCATATTGGTATTGGAAATAAAGTTGGTCTTCTTTCTCCCTGGTATAATGTACCTTAGCTAGCAGTGATGTGCCTTGGTTTGACTTGCCTTATCACTTTGTTTATGAATCATTAATTCTTGTAACCCTATGTCTCTCTGAAGATGGTAGAACCCTAGGAAGAACTAGAATTCCTCAGCAGTGTGAATTGAAAACTTAATACAGACACAGGGAAAGTGAGCTCTATACCTACACTTCTAACCCTCTCACTGTATGTATAATTTCTAGCCCACCATCACGTATAGGTACAGTTGATGTTTCTGGGTACTTTAGTTCTAGTTTCCTTTTATTAGGGAACCTCACCAAACACTTTTTTCCATTCTGGTTCAGTGCCCTATTTAAAGTTGAGCAATATTTTATGTGTTTCTCTTGGTATGCTATAGAAGTTTAGAAATGTACTCAGTGGTTTTACTGTTGACCTGTCTGTATGGAGATTTTGCAGTGCAGACATTTGGAGCTTTGGGTGAAAATGATCTGATTACAATGTAATGGCTCTGATTGACCCCACTTTGATACCCTATTTTAAAAAATGAAAAATGGGGTTTCTACTGGCTGCTGCTTCTCACGATACTTGCTGACGATTTGTTATGTGAAGTGTCTTATATTTTGGGAAAAAACCCTTGGATGCCACCATTTATGACCTGCTTTTGTGTTGTGAGTGGTTGAGCTGTGTTCTGTTGGTCTCCATCAACACTGTCAGGTTGCAGTGATAGCTGAGCTTGTTGTGCTGCAGGTGCACAGCCTCAGCACCTGGCAGAGGCCAACTACACAGCCAAACGATGGCCCACTATGAATGGTGATTCTTCGGTAAAAATTCAGAGAATTATTCTCCCTACAGGTATTGTCACTTGTGAGACAAGTTTCCATTAAAAAATAAATACAGTATGCTTATTCTCATTGTTTTTTAAAATAAGAAACTTGAAGCTGTATGCATTTGAACATAGTTAAAGAACAATGATCAAATTTCTTTATTCTTTATTAAGAATGATGTTACAATTTATAACCCTTAACAGTAAGAAGTCTGTCTTAAAAATTAAAGTACAAATAAGTAAAAAAAAATCTGTCCTTTGGAGTATAACAGTAATCAGATCAATTAGCTGTATTTTCTTAATCTGAAAAGCAATGATAAAGCAATCATTTTTTGGTACTCAATCTTTAGAATTAATCCAAAAAAGGGTTACAGAAAAAAATGGGTTAAATCAGTTGTTTTCTGTAAATGTTTCTTTTTCTAATCCACTCTTATTTCAAAGACTGAAGAAATTTGCAAGGAAGCAAAGTCAGTCACAGAAAAATTAGCTGAGTTTTATGCCACCTCCTCTTCCTACAGGGACATAAAAGCTGAATTAGATCAACTCTTAGGTGGTCAAGGAAAGAAGAGGAGCTCAGCATTCAAAGATATCACCTGTGTCACAATCTTCTGTCACCAGCTCAGATGGATTTACCTGGCATTCCTTCAAACACTTGCTGGGTTATCCCCCGTTACTTTTGTTCAGGTATCCTGAATGATTCTTTTCACTATGTTGTGAAATGGTAATATAGGAGGCAATTTGGTTCCAGTGGAATCTTCTTTAGGTTATGTTTATCTCCTACTCACTCTTCCATGTATACCCCTCCTTTCCATTTGGGATATAGAGATAGTAAATACAATAAGAAACACAATGAAGTCTGTATTTATTAAAAACTTTCCCCCAAAATGTTTAGAATAACTCACCCAGGTTTTTTATTGGACTTAGACTATAATGGATACTGTAAGTTGAAATTTTATTTTTTTAAAAATACTTAAAAGCAGTGTCAACTACATTTTGGGTTTTTTCATAGGTGTCCACTTTTACTCACTGATTCACCCTGGAAATTCTCCACAAGATCATGTGTTACATTTTGGAGATTTTAACTTAATAGTGAGAAAAATGAGTAAATAATCTGTATCCTCATGGAGCTTTTTTTCTTTCTTTCTTTCTTTTTTTTTTTTTCCCCAGCATCAGGGATTAAACTCACAACTTTATGCCTTCCAGACAGGCGCTTAAGCCATTGAGCCAAACTCCCGGCCCTGGTTTTTTGAGGCAGGGTTGCACTATGTAGCTCAGGCTGGTCATGAGCTCACGTTGTAGCCCAAGCCAGCCTCGAACTCACAACACTCCACCTACCTCAGCCTCCCAAGTGCTGGGATTAAAGGCGTGCACCAGCACACCTGGCCCTCATGGAGCTTTCTATAAGAGGAGAGAGATGACTGAAAAATTGTGGGTCAAATGATAAAAGGCACTACGCAGAAAGTTTGAGTAGAGAAGCTGTGGAGAAGGGAGAGGGAGAGGAAAGTCAAAAGAGGGTTGACTTGTTCTCAGTTGAAATCAGAATGTGAGGGAAATGTAACATCACCAAGTACACTTGAGGCTAGTTTTGAACTGTTCACTATCTGAGGGTAAAGTCCATATTCCAAATGTTCTTCCTTGTTCTTCTTTATGTAGTGATCCTGTTATGGTTGATACATTGTGTCAACTTGAGCAGTTTAGAAGTTTAACTGAGAGACTCAGCAGAGAGCCAGGATCCTTACTTTGTAAAAATCCTCATCCCTTGCAAGAGCAAGGCACAGAGATTTTGTGAGTGCTACAGTTGCTGGGGTGTGGCCTGTGTACAATATAAGGGAGGAGAAAAAGTTTGTTCCCCCTTTTGCTCTGTCTGCTGCCTTGAAGTATTGCCCCAGTGCCATGCCACCCTGCCTTGGAGCCAGTTGATTATGTTCTGAAACCTCCAAAACCTGTAAGATAAATGAACCTTTTCTTCCCTAATTTTGGGCATCAGGTATTTTGTCTCAGCAAGGAGAGAAAAGTAACCAAGACAGATCCTAATTTCTGGAAAGCACTAAAAACCTCAGAATTTTCAGTTTTTGCAAAGATACTAACTAAGCATAGAATAGGTTACCTCTTCACAAAGAATACAATGTTCTTTTCTCCTTTCATCTGGTTCAGTTGCAATCTTTGATGATCACTTCTCAAGGATTTTCCATTACTCTTAATGGCTATGTCCCACAAAATGCTAGTTCATTATCCTATAACTTATAAGGAAACCAATTTAGCTGGTTGTTCTTAGGTCGATATTTTTATTACCAGTCATTGAGTTTCTGTTGTGTATTAAAAGAAGGCATGTTGTTGGCTTTCAAGAAAAATCAATGAGTTCTTACGATGTGTGCCATCATTTTGCTATTTTTGTATTGTTATCTTCCGAAGGCATGTGAGACTCTATATCCCTATTTTTGTCATAATGTCAATTAAGCCACAACCTTTTTGTTCTTCTGATTTGCCTCCCACTGCCAAACATAGGCATTGTTTCCTCTGTAATGATGGACAAAATTTTATTTCATTAGAGTAGATTCATGTCATTTGGCAATAAGACACATAGGTCCAGTGTCTGAAGTGGGCCCTGGAACAGCACAGCAGTGCCTGGTGTGACACCGATGGGAATAATAGCTCTTCCAGTTACCTGCTAAACCCATTCTCCAAATAACATACAGTATAACTTTACATGTAGTTTCGAAAGTATTGTAATAATATACAGTGTTATATATTTTCTTAGGGACTCTGGCCAAACCATTTGTGTTTATCTTAGTGGAGATATTTGATTATGTAGCCATATATTTTATAAGTGATGTCCAAAAATTTTTTACTTCTAATCTTTCCCCCTTTCCTCTTTTTTTCCTTTCTTTTTTAGTTTTTCACAGATACTTATCCCAAACTTAGTTTTACCGGTTGTAGGCTCCATTTTCCTTGGCTTAAAAAATGTTTGTACTGAAATCCAGAATAAGTAAGTAAATTTGGATCTTGATTTTGGGGAAATACTGTTACTTTTTTTTCATGCTTATAACTATCTCTTAATAATTTAAATTAAAACAATTTTAATTTTAATTTAAAACAATGCAGGATAAATGTCACTGTTTTATTGATCGGGGGAATAACTTAATGCCTTGAAAACTAAACAAAAGAGTAAATTTCCTCTTTAACACATGTATGTATGAGTAAACTATAGATAGTTTTGAAAATCTTTTTTTAAGTAGAGTTCTATGGCATTAACTACATTCAACTTGTGTAACTATTAGCATTATTAAACGCCAGAACTGTTTTTTATCTTCACAAATAAATTCCCATGCCCATTTCTCTCAAACTCCCACTAATACTACTCTACTTTGCATTTATGGATGTGACTATCATAGGAAACTCAAATACATGGAGCCACATTGTATTCAATGTATTTTTGTGCCTGGTTTATGTCCATTGTCACAATGTCCTTAAGGTTCATCCAAGTTGCCACATAAATCTGAATTGCTTTCCTTTGTGAGGATGATTAAGGAAATCAGTTTAGCTGGTTGTTCTTGTACATGCTCATTTTGTTTATCTATTTATCTGTTGATAAAAATTGGGTTGCTTCCATCTTTCTACTATTGTGAATAATGCTGTTATAAGTATATAAATACCTGGTTGATTCCCTGTTTTCAGTTCTTTTGGGTAGATGCCCAGTAGAATTGCTGGATCATATGGTAAACATGCTCAAGTTTCAAGGAGCTGCTTCATTGTCTCCCATAGCATCTATACCCAGCAGTACACAGGAGTTCCAGTCTTGCCACATTATCATTATTAAAAAATAGTAGATCTGGGGCCGGGAGTTTGGCTCAGCAGCTTAAATTATTTCAGTTCGTTTGCATTTACTTAAGCTTGTTTTGTGGACCAGTATATGATCTATTTTAGAGAATGACCCATGTGCAGCTGAGAAGAATGTGTATTCTGATGTTGATGGGTGGAATACTCGGTATACATCTACTAGGTCCATTTGTTCACAAGCTTGATTCAGTTCTGTTATTTGTTTGCTGATTTTTTGTTTGGTTGATCTATCTCTCTGTGACAATGGGGTATTAAGGTCCCCTGTTATAACTGTATTATTGTTTATTTGGTTTTTCATGTCTATTAAGAATTGTCTTACATAGTTGGGTGCTCCCATATTCGGTGCATATATATTTATGATTGTGATCTCTTCCTCTTGAAGTTTTCCCCTAACA
>RJWM01032986.1:0-21010 GCA_004363535.1 Dasyprocta punctata | reverse complement strand
TGGTTGTGCTCTACATCCCAGGATGTAGGGCTGCTGAATTAAGCTTCTAAACTTCTCAAGTTGACACAATGTATAAACCATAACACCTTGTGAGCCTGGTCTTTACTGGCAGACTTTCTATCAACCTTCTGGTCTTCTGAGCTCTGACCAGAATCTCCCCTACAGAACAGCCTAAGCTGTTCCAACACCACTCTTCAGGCGACATCTCTGGACCTTTCCAAACTCTTCCCACAAACCATTCCCAAAGGCTCTTGAACCACATGGTCAAGTATAGTCACAGTAATGACCCCACTCCACTGGTACCAAATTCTTGGTTACTTTTCTGTTGTTGCTGAGACACAATACCTGACGCCAAAAATTAGGGAAGGAAATGTGTATTTCTTACAGTTCTTGGAGGTTTCGGTCCATATTCAGCTGGCTGCAAGGCAGGGTGGCATGGCAAGGCAGCCATTCATGACAACCGCAACACAGCAAGGCACGAACCCGGCAAGACAGCAAACACGCCTTCCTCTTGCCCTTACACTGTACATTGGTTCCACCCCTGGGTGGGTGCAACACTCACATCACCAATCCCAGTGCCAGACAACAAACCAATCACAAATGCCAGACTCAGCCACATACATGATTACATGAGGCTTTGTGGGGACACAGGACCATACCCATAACAAAGAGCAAAGCCTTGAAGTAAGATACCAGGGTAGTGGGAGAGAAGTACAAATTCTTCCCCAGATGCCTCCTGTTATGGCTTAGGTCTCGATGTCCCCACAAAGCCTCATGTGCTCATAGGTGGGGCTTTGGAGATGTGACCAGATCATGGGTGTGTGATACTGGATTAATCTACTGATGAGTTTATGGCTAGATATGATCCTGGGAGGTGAAAGCTGGTGGGAGGCATGTCACTGTGGACATAGTTTGGAAATATATGTGTACATCTCTCCTCCTGCCTTGAGTACTTGCTGCTTCCTGCCTGCCATGGGTGAGCTCTTTCTTCTGCCATGCCCCTCTCCATGTCACCCTGCATTGGAGTCAGTTGACACTGGCCTGACGCCTTTACAAACTGCGAGCTAAAATAAACCTTTCCTCCTTTCAGTTGTGGGTGTCGGGTATTGTGTCTCAGCAATGAGGGAAGCAATGAAGACCCCTCCCTTTTAGACCAGTTACAGGGACCAGAAATGGAGACTGCTTCCATTTACTCTGACCATCTCTCCCTCCCCGGGTATGCTACTGCTGAAACAAAATTGGAATCTCAGCGAGAGGGAAGGATACAGTAATAGTCAGAGAGGACTCAGCATGTCTATTACTCCCCTCTTACAAGTGCCATGCTTTTTTTTTTTTTTTTTAAACTGGGTCTTGCTATGTAGTTCAGGCTGGAGTTGAACTCGCTATGTAGTCCAGGCTAGCCTTGAACTCACAGCATTCCCACACCAACCTCCTTACTGCTGGAATTACAAGTATGCACCACCATGCCTAGTTTCAAGTACCACGCTTTTAAGCCCTAGAAGAATTAGACTGTCTTCAGACAAACCATACAATTAGGAAATCCCTGCTGGCATGGACTGTGCATGCATGCAGCTTATGAGTTGCCAGGGTCACAGCAGGAAAATGATGGACGGCATCCTCATAGGATATTCCAGCAAGATATTGACAAAGGAGTCTTTTAACCAGTCAGGAGTGGTTGCTCATGCCTGCAATCCCAGAATCTGTGATTCAAGCCCAGCCTAAACTACACAGCAAGAGCCTGTCTCCAAAAACTAAAGCAAAGAAGCAACCAGGGACCAGGGAAGCCGTAAGGGCTGGTACAGTCCCCCAGGGCTGCTACCAGAGGGGAGTTCATACCACCCCCAAGCACAAGGTGCACAGGAGGAACAAGAAACCAGAAGAGTAGGTACAAGAACCCAGAAGCTCTAGCTAGGCCTGGCAGTTACCCAGGTGGGAGCTGGGGGAGCCAGCACCCTGACCTTAATCTCCATCTCCTGTGGTGCACCCCATTGTCTAGGGCCCATAGGAAGCCAACACACTTGGGATCCCAGGTGAAACAGTCCACCAGTCAACAGAAATAGGACCTAGTTGCCCCAGGAGACATGGTGGGCACAGGGCACCTTCAAAGGAATAGAAAGTGGCTCTCCTCCATCTATGTGCTAGCTCATCCCTCACTGCTCTGGCCCATTGCCCCACATCTACTCGTGATGTCCCTTTAACAGAAACTGTTAGGACAACTCCCAGATACTGGGCTGCCAGGCCAGCATCACGCACACTGGTCACGACCACATGAAATCCAGCAATTGTGAGATGGAGACATGGCTTAAAGCCCTATTTCACAGGCAAATCAGCTGAGACCTGTGGCCTCAAGGCTTTTTTTTTTTTTTTTTTTTTTTTTTTTGGTGGCATTGGAGATCGAACTCACAACCTCACACCTGCCAGGCAGGCACTTAAGCCGCTAAGCCAAACTCCCGGCCCCAGTTTTTTGAGACAGGGTCGCACTCTGTAGCTCAGACCGGGCTTATGCTTGCGTTGTAGCCCAAACTGGCCTGGAACTCACAATGCTCCACCCACCTCAGCCTCCTGAGTGCTGGGATTAAAGGCCTGTGCCACCGCGCCCGCTTAAATTTTTTTTTTTTTTTTTGACAGGTTCTCACTAAGTTGCCCAGACTGGTCTTGAATTTGAGATCCTCCTGCCTCAGCCTCCCAGAATGGTGAGATTATAGGCATGCACCACTACATCTGGCACCCTCAAGACTTTCTTTTCTTTTTAATTTATTTATTTTATTTATTTTTTTGCGGCACCGGGGATTGAACTCTCAGCCTCATGCCTGCCAGATAGGCACTTAAGCCACTGAGCCAAACTCCCAGCCCTAGGTTTTTTTTTTTGAGGCAGGGTCGCACCATGTAGCTCAGGCCGACCTTGCACTCCCATTGCAGCCCAAGCGGGCCTCAAACTCACCACGTTCCACCTACCTCAGCCTCCCGAGTGCTGGAATTAAAGGCGTGCACCACCACACCTGGCTCTCAAAACTTTTTAATCTCCACTTCGAACACCATTTATATGTGTGCCCTTGCTAGACCCCATGTCAAGCACTCTCTGCACATGATCTATGGGGATCTTCAATACAAACCATAACAGGTTCCATTTTTCAGATGAAGAAACTGTAGCTCAGTGAGAAGTGACTTGGCCTAGGTCCTGCAGAGATGCAATGGAAAGCTCTGTGTGGACAGCCCCTACACTGCCTCTCTTGCTTCTCCAAATGATCAGCAAGACTTACTCTAGGGGATGTGAAGAAATGTTCCTCTAACCCAGGTGTGGTGGCACATGCCTGCAATCCCAGCACTCTAGGAGGCTGAGGCAGAAGGGTCACAAATTCCAGCTCAACCTAGGTGATTTAGCAATTTAGCAATACATTGTTTGAAGACATTAAATAGAAGAGGTGCTGGGAATGTAGGTCACTGTGAAGGCCCTAGGTTCAAACCCCAGCACCAGGGGAAAAAAAAAAAAAAAAAAACTATCACTCCCCCCGCCAAGCCTTTGTACTGAATGTTCCCTCTGCCTGAAACATCCTTTCCTCCTCCTGAGCCCTCTCTTTCAGGGGTCATAGCCAATCCTTGAACCCCTCTGCTGGATCGAGAGCCTATTCTGGACCCAAGAACCCCTCGGGTGTCTTGATTTTTTTTTTAAATTTTTATTTATTTATTTTTTTGTGTGTGTGGCACCGGGGATCAAACTCACAACCTCGCGCCCACCAGGCAGGAGCTTAAGTCACTGAGCCAAACTCCCGGCCCTAGTTTTTTGAGGCAGGGTCCCACTATGTACTTCAGGCTGGCCTTGCACTCATGCTGCAGCCCAAATCGGTCTCAAACTCACATTGCTCCACCTACCTCAGCTTCCGGAGTGCTGGGATTAAAGGCATGCACCACCATACCTGGCCGGGTGTCTTGATTATTCCAGGCTGTTACTGCTGTCTCCCCCATGGACTAAAATGTTCATTTTCAGGGCTGAGCTAAAGTTGGAGCTCAGAAGACTATTGCGTAAATGAGAAAAAGCAACTGTTTGGAGAGAGTTCAAAATTCTTAAGCCCCAGTTCAGAGGTCAGACAAGGACCAACCGAGAACAGAATCAGCCGGAGTGCCAGGGAAGAGTCCTGGGAGCCCGTCTGTGTCAGATGATCCCCTATGGTTTCCTGGCTATGGGAAGGGGGAAGTGGAGTCACTAGGGGCTGGAATGTTAACAAATCAGTTTTTGAACATCTGATAAGTATGAACAGTGCTTCTGACTACCTCAGCTTTGGGCATCTGAGGATCAGAGGTAGTCTTACCTGAAGATGTATGCCCTAGATCCTTTTGCCCTTAACTGTCCACTCCGCTGTCCTCCCTACATCATTTGAAACAGGACAATCACAGCTGCTCCCTACCCACTTCCTCAGACAGCTGCTCTGATTTGAATAACCAAGCATGCTGATCGATGTCCGATGGTAACTGATTTGCCTGGCAAACAGATCCTCAGGTATTCACTCCCTGCCAGTGCTACGGCCATGTTTCTTTCCTGTCCCTAAGCCCAAGAGCTGCCTAGACTCTTATCACCTTCCTTGACCCCCGCTGGGGGTCCTAATACTTGTGGGTCCCTGGAGGCTGCTGAGTTCCAAATTCAGGACCTTGACCTGGATGAGAGAAGCAGGCTGAATGGCAGGCCCAAGGCAGAGGTAACTGGAGACAGCTGTCAGCTCCCTGAGCTCCTCACAGAATTTGCATGAAGAGAATGAGGCTCCTCCATGGGTTCCCCCTCCTTCCCCACCTGGGATAGTTGTCCTAGGGCTGAAGTCTGATAGCAGGTAGAAGAGCAGCTCTGTGTGCAGAGCCAGCTCATCATTGCTGAGGTGATGCCCCGTGCCTTCCTGGTCAGGAGTCGGCGTCCACAGACACCCAGCTGGGGCCACCTGCCTGACCAGCTCCGGGGAGATGCCTATATCCCAGGTGGGCTCCTCACTGGGCCTGGAGGTGTGCAGCAGAGGACAGGCAAGGAAGGTATCACCTATCTGGCTTCTTTTTGCAGACTGCAGCAGCCAGGCAGGGCCACGAGCACGGCAGTCTTCCGGTCTTGGGGACCCTTGGGCAACGGTGAGTCTGCAGCTGGCCCACAAGAGCAGGCTGTATCATCCCTCCCCAGTCTCAGCCCCTTAAACCTGGCCTATTGGCACAGGCCCTTCAGTCCTGGGTCCTGTTTCTTTCAGCTGGAAATGCTTCTTCTTCCCTTGTAATGAGCTGTCAGGTCTCAGGTGCTGCATTCCCAGGATGGGCAGCTATAAGCCCTGCCCTATTATGTCCAGTGGGGCAGAGTAGAATTCCAGCCAAGTGGATGGTGATCTGCTTTATGTCAACGTTGGACAAGCTGAAAGAAACCGGCTGGGGAATGAGGGATAGGAAATCTCTTAGAAGGGCTATTTCTGCAGTGTGTGCATTGGAAGACCAAAGACACTAGCTGGAATGAGAATGTACTTAATTAAGGCTACTTCAGTATTTATTGAGAACCAGGCACTATACTGGGTATGGGGTGTTTACAGGAAGTAAGACCAAAATCCCTCCTTTATGGAGCATATTCCTGAAGGGGGCTAGAGACATACAAAATGAAATTAGGAAAGTGTGTTAAGAAAGTGTGAGAAGGTATTACTTGCTATGAAGAAATAAGACTGCTAGGGTTTCCCACTGGGCGTTGCGACACACACCTGTAATCCCACCACTTGGGATGCTGAGGCAAGAGGATCATGGGTTTGAGGCCAGCCTAGGCTACACAGTGAATTCAAGGCCCACCTGAACTGCATAGTGAGACCATGTCTCAAAAAACAACAAAAAAGAGTGCTGGAGTTTCCTAAGGGGAAGAGGATGGCAAGTGCACACATTAGTCACAGGCTCCTGGTCCTACCTGGCTATGGGACTCCAGAAACACTTGAAAGAACACCAGTTTGCAAAGTAACGAAAGACTGGGCAGGGTCCAGTGAGAGGGGCTAATTCCTGGATCCCTCTGGCAGGCCACACAGGGAAGCCTGGCATCTGCTCCCAGGAGCCCCGGGACACTTAGCTGCCCTCTCTGCCCTAAGGCCTTCCCGCTGCAGCGCATGCTAACTCGGCACCTCAAGTGCCACAGCCCAGCACGCCGCCATGTGTGCCACTGCTGTGGCAAGGGCTTTCATGATGCCTTCGATCTCAAGCGCCACATGAGGACTCACACTGGTGAGCTGTGGCAGGGACAGAGGGAGCTGCTGGGCCCCAAGCAGGAATGGTGAGAATGAAATGGAGGACAGAATACAGTTGCCAGTGTGTGTGTATGGGGCCAGGACACAGCCAACAGGAGGCCTGAGATATGGGGTACCTCATACCCCAATGGGAGAGTAACACCACAGCAAGGGAGGGGCCTGGCAAGGGGTGAAGGTGGGTGCTGGTATAGTCCCAGGCTCAAGGATGCTAAGGATCATCTCCCTCCCTGCCCCTCTTCCAAGAGGAAGGAAATTCCTGATGAGGGAAAGTGGAGACACAGGAGTCTGTCCCATGCTTGCACTCTGTGGGGGTAACAGGTGATGGATCAGGAAGGGAAGAGTCTGATAGGCTTAGAACAGGACCAGGTAATGCTCACTACTGGAAGCAAGGTTAGGAGTCGTTAGTCTAGAAGCCATTGCTCTCTTCGTCCTGCCCCCTCTCTGTACCTCACCTTTGCAGGAATCCGGCCATTCCGCTGCGGAGCTTGTGGGAAAGCTTTTACACAGCGCTGCTCCCTCGAAGCACATCTTGCAAAAGTGCACGGGCAGCCGGCCAGCTATGCTTACCGAGAGCGCCGCGAGAAGCTGCATGTGTGTGAGGACTGTGGCTTCACCAGCTCGAGACCAGATGCCTACGCACAGCACCGCACCCTGCATCGTGCTAACTGAGACTGTGCACCAGCGACCTACCCATGAGGCAAATAAACACAAGAAACGCACGCACAGTACTTGGTGTTTATTACAGGTGAAGGAGGGACGGGTCATTCGGTCCAGCGGTGGCCGCAGTGTGGGGCAGTGCACACATAGTACAAGCGCATGGCATCCTGGCAGAAAAGATACCGGGTCAGACAAGGTCTGGACCCAAGGCACAATACAGCATGGGACCCTCCACTCAGCAGGACCTCACCCCAAAAGGGAATAATCAAGGAATCTTTCCCAGTTGGGAAGGGTTTAGCTCAGGATATGGGAAAGACAGATTCATCCCAATATTGGTATCCCTATCCCCTACGAAGGGCAAGCTCTAAGAAGCTGCTTTACCACCTACCTCAGCACGGGCACTGTGTGACTGGAAGAACACTGCCTCTTTGTGGCCACACCTGAAGGGGACGGCTTAGTCACTAAAGGCTTTTGACACATCCTTCCCTCCTCCCTGTACCTGTGAAGATGAACCACGCCCCCTCCCCAAAACAGCTGCCCGCTCACTTCTGGCACGGGTGGTCCTCGGTCCGTGGCAACGTGGGGTCCTGGGACACGTCAGCGATTATCTGAGTTAGTTCGCTGCAGGGATGGAGAAGTGAATAATTATGCTTTCCGAGTCACCCAACACCCTTTCCTCAAAATCCTGGCCCCGTCACTCACTCCACTTCGTGTGTGATTTTGTTGACGTAGATGCAGCTGTTGTCGGCTTCCTGCTGGTAATCACAATTCCGGCACTGCGGGAGTGGCAGAAAGGGGGTCACTGAGACACTTGGCCCGAGCCAAGTGTGGTGGTGCATGCCTGTAAATCCAGCACTTGGGAAGTTGAGGCAGGGTCGCTACGAATTCAAGGCCAGCCTGATCTACACAGTCTCAAGCCCAGCCTAAACTACATAGCGAGACTGTATCTCAGAAAGCAAAAAAACAAACAAAAGAGATCCCCAGCGGGACTGGAAGAGAAGTAGGGTGATCCTGGGAAGAGATGATTCGAGATGAGTCGCCTTGTCGGTAGACAACAAAGTGGGCTCACTCGGAGAATAGCCAGGAGGGGAGACCAGGATATCGGGAGTGAACAGGGAGTTTGGGTCACGTGGGGAAGGGTGGCCACGAAGGGAATGGGTGGACAGGCTGGAGACCACAGGGACGCCCCACGCTCTCGCGCTCACCGCGTACAGCAAGATACGGTTCTCCTTGTCCTCTTTGGGGTACAGCATGTTGTTACTGTGGGGAGGGAGAGGTCAGAGGTCAGCCCTGGAGTCATTCCTTACTTCCTTTCGCGCCTATTTCCCTGGCCTTACCATTCCTGGCAGAATCGAATACCCACAAAGCCCGGCTCGTAGGTCCCGTCTGGTTCCATAGCTACTCAAGGCCCACAAAGCCTTCCGCGCTTGCTCGGTCGCGCTACAGGTCGCGGGAAGAGTCAAGACTAGTCGCTGCGCTAAAATGGGGCAGTGCCGCCTACATGTATTGGCTCCCAGTGGCCTTGTGTGTCGGGTCCCTTCGCGCTGAGGTTTGGCTTCAATCTTTTGATATCCTACGGTATTTGCTTCCAATTTCTGGAACACGCCTCTCCAGTTTTTAGGGTGATGGATCTAGTATAAGAGGCGGGAATATTATACACAACGCAACCCACGAGGCGCTAAACGCAAATAAAAGCCATTTGAAATGGCCTCAGGCTATCGCACATGCGCCGAGTTTACCCTTCGCGAGCCGCGAGTTAACTCCTGCCAGTCTTTCCGTCTGGCTCCAGTATTATCCTGCCCACCCTCGCGTTTCCCTGCGCCTATTGAAAGACCCGTAAACCACGAAAGACCTCTTGGGATTGGCTGGATTTACCCAAGAATTCTGGAGAGCCCTCTTCCTGGCCGGGGAGAAAGAACGACGGCGATTGGCAGGTCTTTCTAGCGGGAGCGCGCAGATTGGACAAACACTGGAGCCAAGGGGCGGGTCTGATGTTCCAGAAGCAGCGGCTGTGGAGCTGGTGTGAGGCGACTGAACTGGGCTGCGGGCCGCAGCAGGGCGCGGCGAGATGGAGGTGACGGGGTTGACGGCCCCCACAGTGACCGTTTTCATCAGCAGCTCCCTCAATAGTTTCCGCTCTGAAAAGCGGTACAGTCGTAGCCTCACGATCGCTGAGTTCAAGGTGTGGCCGTGGGGGCGGGGTCCGGAGGGGCGGGTCAAAGAAGAAATCGGGGGCTTCCCGAGTGCGGGGAGGGGCCTGAGAGCCTGATGGCGAGGCCAAGGATTATCTGAGGTTGCTAGGGCGGTGGATCGAGCCTCGTGGGTTGGGGCTAGAGGGAACCTGAGAGTCCAGAGAGTAGCAGCAGGACCAAGGGAAAATCCGATGCTCCTTCGAATAGGTTCCAGAGCAGAAAGAGCAGGGCCTGGTGGGTTCCTGAGTGATGGGTCTTTTGGGAGAAAGTTTGTTGACACAAGGCGTGGACCTGCAGAGCAGAGGGTGGGTCCCTGACAGGCTTTCTCCTCATCCTTCCCCTTTCCCGCAGTGTAAACTGGAGTTGGTTGTGGGCAGCCCTGCTTCCTGCATGCAACTGGAACTGTATGGTGCTGACGACAAGTTCTACGGCAAGTTGGATCAGGAGGATGCACTGCTGGGCTCCTATCCCGTAGATGATGGCTGCCGCATCCATGTGAGGCCACCCTACCTGGGACCCCACACCTCATTCGTTTATTCACTCATTCGTTTGTTCAACATATACTTTGGTGTGCTTTGCCCTGTGCTATAACCAGTATAGGGCCTACCCTCATAGAACCCCTTTTCCCAGTCCAGTGTGGTGAGAGATGGACCCATCACTAGCGTGTGATGGCCTAGAGTGGTGTGGGCAGGGAAGGGGAGAGCTTAAGAGGACTGGGACCACTGAGAAAAGATGCCCGACTCTACCTGGGAGTATCGGGTAGTCTTGGAGGAAGGGACCATTGAGCCGAGACCTAAAAGATGAGCAGAGGACAACCCAGGAGAAGAGGTAGGAAGGGCATGCCAGATGGAGGAAGGAGGGTGTACAGGCCATGAGCTGAGCCATGGTGAGCAGGGAAGCCGGACAGATTGGGAGAAGCCACAACAGAGGACCTCTTACTGTCATCTGACATAACTCTGGATTTTTATCATTGGTCTGGTTTGTTGCCTGCCTCCCTGAATAGAGTGCCAGAGGGGCAGACTATGTCTTCTATTTTGCTGTCATGTCTCCAACATGATGGAGCAATGCCTACAGAGGTTACTTTCTTAAGAATAAACAGTCGTCGCCTTTAATCCCAGCACTCGGGAGGCTGAGTTGGCGGAGCGTTGTGAGTTCGAGGCCGGCCTGGGCTACAACACGAGCACGAGGCCGGCCTGAGCTGCATAGTACAACCCTGCTTCAAAAAAAACAGGGCCGGGAGTTTGGCTCAGCAGCTTAAGTGCCTGTCTGGCAGGTGCGAGGCTGTGAGTTCAGTCCCCAGTGCCGGGAAAAAAAAAGAATAAACAGTCGCTAGGTTTGTTTGTTTGTTTGTTTGTTTGTTTTTTGGTAGTACTGGTAGTACTGGGAATTGAACCCAGGGCTTTGCACTGAGCTGCATCCCCAGTGCCCTCCCCATTTTTGAGACAGGGTTTCACTAAGTTGTCAGGCAATATTCTTTTTTTTTTTTTTTTTTTTTTTTCCGGCACCAGGGATTGAACTCACAGCCTCGCGCCTGTCTGTGGCGCTTAAGCCACTGAGCCAAACTCCCAGCCCTAGTTTTTTGAGGCAGGGCCAGTCGCACTACATAGCTCAGGTAGGCCTTGCACTCACATTCTAGCCCAAGCCAGCCTCGAACTCACAACGCTACTCCTACCTCAGCCTCCCAGAGTGCTGGGATTAAAGGCATGTGCCACCACGCCCAGCTTGTCAGGCAATATTCTTGAACTTCTGATCCTCCTGCCTCAACCTCCTGAGTGCTGAGATTACAGACATGTGCCACCACACCCAGCTTGTCTCTAGAATTTTGACCTTGATCTATAACTTCAAGTATCACTGTGCTCAAAGAACTGATATTTTGTTTTCTTGTTCATTTATTCATTAACTGTTGATTGCATCTTTGTGGTACAGGGGCTTAGTTGTAAGCCACATCTGAGAAGGTTTGTGGTAAAGCTTCATTCATTGTGTGAGGCAGAGATAGCCAGATGATCACAGAACCAAATGTAAAGAGTCAGTGGAGGGCCAGGGGTATAGCTCAATGGCACAGCACCTCCTTGGCAAGTGCAGGGTCTTGAGTTTGATTCCCAGTACCAAAAAAAAAAAAAAAAAAAGATCAGTGGGGACGAGGCCCATACATGAGATCTGGTAGCTCAGAGACTCTATGGTGGGGTACTTGACCCATCAGTGAGGTCTGGGAGGGCTTCCTGGAGCATATGCTGCTTAAGTAGAGACCTGAAGAGGGGGACTCAGCATAAGCCAACACCCTGAGGCAGGTGGGAGCACAGTGGATACCGAGGATTGTGGCAGAAGGAGATACAAAACTGGTGAGAACCCTGAGCTATAAGGACCTTATTGTGACTCAGGTGCCCATGGGCTCCCTTAGACTGTGGGTGGGAAGAAGCCTGGAGGACAGGAGGAGCAGGGAGACCAGGCACAGCTGCTGTGGTGCACAGGAGGTGATGAGGCCAGGACCATAGCAGGTGCAGGTCAGGACTCCGCTGGGCCCAACACTGAGACTTGGGGCTGACAGGGGTGGCCTCAGCCTGGGGATGCGAGTGGTTCGGGCCTGGGTGGTCTGCAGGTCTCACACTGAGATGATACGGGTATAGAAAGGTCTGTGATGTCCCAGGCCACTCCGGGGAGATTGTCCTGGAGGTGGGACCTCAGGGGATTTTTGTATTTTTCTAGAATTCCTTTTCAGTTTATAAATACCACCTACATTCATTGCTTAAAACAACTTCAAATTTAGGAAAAAATCACTGACATAGAAAATGGAAATTCTTAGTGATCCTCGACCTAGAGGTAAGGGCCATTTCCCTTTTGCCATGTGATTTCAGTGGTTCAGGCCAAACACTGTGGGAGCTGTGCTTGACCCATCAACCCTGTCTGTTTCCCTCACATCTGCATCCTAGCACAGACCCTATCAGCTTCACCTGTAGAATCTGTCCAGAATCTCACCTCTTCCCCTCCACCCCACTCCCACTACGCTGGCCCAGCCTCTACCCTCTCCTGCCGCAGCCTCCTCCGGGTCTCCCTGCTCCCATCCCTGCCCCCACAGTCTGCAGCCAGAGGGACCCTGTGGACCCTTGAGTCACATGGGAGCCATCTCTGCACCTCCAGGTAAACTCCAAAGTCTGCAGCGAGCTGTTGTCTCCAAGCCCCATCCGGCTCTTGCCACAAACTCACCCACACTGCTCCCACAGCAGGGCCAGGATGCTTACGCCTCTGGCCATTGCACTATCTGTCACACATCGTTTAGGCCTTTGCTCCATACTGTGTCCTTTCCGAAGCCTGCCCTGATCACCTCTCCATGTTCTTTAGAGCTTTTTGTTTGTTTGTTTGCTTTTTTTGTGGCACCAGGGATCGAACTCACAGCCTTGCGCCTACCAGGCAGGCGCTTAAGCCACTGAGCCAAACTCCCAGCCCTAGTTTTTTGAAGCCGGGTTGCACTGTGTAGTTCAGGCCAGCCTTGTGCTCGTGTTGTAGCCCAAATCGGCCTTGAACTCACAACGCTCCTCCTACCTCAGCCTCCCAAATGCTGGAATTAAAGGTGTGTGCCACCATGCCTGGCTCTTTAGCTTTTCTGTTAGATTTTTCTCTCTAGCCCCTGTCATTACCTGTTGTTTAATAAACAGACCCGTTCATTGGTTTATGGCTGGTTTGCCTTAGGGCAGGGGTTGCCTGTCTTTGTATCATGTCCCCAGTGTCGGTTGAAGGCCCCACTGGTGCCTTACGGAAATCCCGTAAGCAGCAGGTGACTGAATATTGGGGTGGCACCAGAACAGATGCTCCTGGTTCTGGAGAATGGGACCAGCCTGGGAGGAGCCACAGGGCCTCACAGGAGCGCTGAAAGCTGTGAGGAAGCCTGAGCTCTGTTGATGAGGTGCAGTGACTTTAGGACCATCCGTCATGTTGATGCAAGTGTGTTGGGGTGTGGGGGAGTAGATGCAGCCTCCAGGGACTTGGATGGGGTTGAGAAAGGGGAGCTGGTCAGTGTGGATATCTACACCTGTCCTCTGCTGAGTGTGGGAGGGGAGAGATGCCTGAGTGGAGGGAGGTGTCTGCTTCCAAATGGGGGAGACCTGAATCTATACAATGCTCTCATGTATGGCTGCACCTCGGCATCCCAGGCCTCCCCAGTCAGACTCTGATCCCTGCTTCCCTCACCACAGGTCATTGACCACAGCGGTGCCCACCTTGGGGAGTATGAGGATGTGTCCAGGGTGGAGAAATACGAGATCTCACAAGAAGCCTATGACCAGAGGCAAGGTAGAGAACACAGAGTGGGAGGGGTGGGGTGTGTGGGGCTCAGAGCCAGGTGGGACAAGACGGGGCATCACAAGGGGTTGATGGAGTGGGCAGCTGGGATAGAGGGTTTGGGAGGATGGAGCGGAGAAGGGGGTGAGATCAGTGGTGGGGACAGACAGGGGTATGGGGGAGTCATCGAGGTAGACAGCAGGTAGAGGAATTGGAGGCTGGGAGGTGCAGGGGTGTGGGCTGGCACATGGGGGTTTGGGAAAGGGGAAGGGGGGTTGAAGGGAGAGGGTTGGGGGGACAGGATGAGATGAGACATGGGCTTGGCAGATGGGATGTGGGGCTGGAACAGTGCAGGCCTCTGGGCTCTGATCAGAATATATGGTAGGGAAGACGAGTTTCAGGGACTAGATAAAGGTGAATGGCAGACTGGAAAGAGATGTGAAAGAAGATGAAGAGCCAAGCCAATCATGGTGGCAGCACATGGCTGTAATCCCAACACTCGGGAGGCTGAAGCAGGAGGATCATGACAAGTTTGAGGCCAGCCTGGGCTACATAGAGAATTCAAAACCAGACTGAACTACATAGCCAGATGCCCTGTCTCAAAACAACCGCTGGGTATGGTGGTGTACGCCTGTAATGCCAGCACTCTGGGAGGCTGAGACAGCAGGATTGCTGGGGGTTTGAGGTCAATCTGGGCTACGTAAGCAAGTTCAAGGCCAGCCTGCACTATATAGTGAGATCCCCATCTCCAAACAAAGCCAAGAAACAATAAGGACTAAATAAACAAACAAGATGGGGTCATGTAAAGGGCCAGAGGTGGGCAGCATCCATTAGTTTCTAGGTTCCAGGGAGGCCCCAGGAGTTCTGGGTGGCGGACAGCCCTTTAGGGTGGCTGTTGCTCCATGAATGTCGGCCCCTTGTAGTTGAAATGTCAGCTCATGAAGTCAGAGATGCAGCCCCAGAGATCAGGTCTAACCCCATCCGCTCTGGCCCTCAGGCACAGTTCGCTCCTTCCTGAAGCGCAGCAAGCTAGGCCGATACAATGAAGAGGAGCGGGCACAGCAGGAGGCGGAGGCCGCCCAGCGCCTCATCGAGGAGAAGGCCCTCGCCAGTACCGTCTCCGTGGGCAGCCGCTGCGAGGTGCGGGTGCCCGGGCAGTCCCCTCGCCGGGGCACTGTCATGTATGTAGGTATGTGGCCCACAGAACTGCAGTGTCCCAAGGCTGAGAGGTGCAGCATTCATTCAGTAGTCTCTGAGGTGGGCAGTGCCAGGGACCCGGTCCTCATAGAGATCCCAGTCCATTAGGGGAGATAGTTCCATTATCTGACAGTGACAAGCCAGGGTGTTGGTGGCATGGAAGTGGGAAGCACAGAGCCACCATTCAACTCAGTCATTAAAGTGTACAGTTCAAGCCAGTGCAGCTCTACTCAGGAGGGTGAGGCAAAAGGGTTGCAAGTTCAAGACCAGTCTGAGTAACATAGGATGACTGTGTCTCACAACAGCCAAAAATAAAAGTATGCAGTTTATTGTTTTTTAGTATATTCACAGAGCTATACCATTATTGCCAGTTTCAGGACATTGTAAACCCCATAACCATAAGCAGCTACTTCTCATTTTTTGTTTGTTTTTGTTTGCTTGTTTTTTGAGAGTCTTGTGATGTAGTTCAGGCTGGCTTTGAACTAGCTATGTAGTCCAGACTGGTTTCAGACTTGCAGCAATCCTGTTTCAGACTTGCAGCAATCCTCCTGCCTCAGCTTCCTGAGTGCTGGCATTATAGGTGTGCACCACCACACCTGGCTACTTCCCATTTCTGAAACACCAATTTTCCCAGCCATAGGCAGCCAGTAATCTATATTCTATCTCAGTAGATCTGCCTATTCTGTTTTGTTTTGTTTTGCGACAAAGTCTCACTATGTAGTTCAGACTGGGTTTTTTTGTTTTTTGTTTTTTGTTTTTTTGCAGCACTGGGGATTGAACTCACAACCTCACACCTGCCAGACAGGTACTTAAGCCACTGAGCCAAACTCCCAGCCCTAGTTTTTTGAGGCAGGGTCACACTATGTAGCTCAGACCAGCTTTGTGCTCACATTCTAGCCCAAGCTGGCCTCGGACTCACAACACTTCTCCTACCTCAGCTTCCCGAGTGCTGGGATTAAAGGCATGCACCACCATGCCTGGCTCAGACTGGCTTTAAACTCATGGTAATCCTCCTGCCTCAGCCTCCCAAGTGCTGGGATTACAGGTGTGTGCATACCTGGCAATTTACCTATTTTGGATGTTTCCTATCAAGGGAATCATACAATATATATTCTTTGTGACTGGCTGCATGCATCTCACAGTTCATCCATATTGTACACAAATCAGCACTTCATTATTGCCACATGAGATTACACTGTATGGGTGTGTCACAATTTTATTGATTCATCAGCTGCTAAACATTGCCGTCATTTCCACTTTTTGGTTATTATAAATGATTCCGTCATAAACATTTGTGTGTAGTAGGGTTTTTCTGTTTGTTGGTTGGTTGGTTTGGTTTGGTTTGGTTTTGATTTTGGTTTTTGAGATAGAGTTTGGCAATGTAGTTCAGGCTAGCCTTGAACCTCACTATGTATCCCAGGCTGGGCTCAAAACTCTGGGCAATCCTTCTGCCTCAGCCTCCCAATCTGGGATTACAGATGTGTACCATCATGCCCCTCTTGTATAATAAGTTTTTATGTGGGTGTTTCATTTCTTCATACATGGGAGTGGAGTTGCTACTTAACCTTTTTTGTGTATGTGATGTTGGGAGTGGAACCCAGCCCCTTACACACACTAGGCAAGTGCTGTAGTTCTGAGCTCCTTTCCCAGGCCT
The DNA here is from genome assembly GCA_004363535.1 of Dasyprocta punctata. Lineage (NCBI taxonomy): Eukaryota > Metazoa > Chordata > Mammalia > Rodentia > Dasyproctidae > Dasyprocta > Dasyprocta punctata. The sequence continues at coordinate 4,799 of RJWM01032986.1, read as the reverse complement.
GTTCTTAACCTGTTGAGGAACTACTAGGCTGTTTTCCACAGCAGCAGCATGTTCTATGTTCCCTCAAGCAGTGTACAAGTCCATTGCTTTAGATCCTCACTGTCATTTTTCTTACAGTCATTCTAATGCGTGTGAAGTGGAATGTCATTGTTTGTTTGTTTTGAGATGGAGTCTTGTGTATTCAGGCTGATTGTGAGCTCATGGGCTCCTGTGAGTCCCGTCTCAGCCTCCAGAGTATCTGGACTACAGACGAGACGTGCACCTCTATGACTATTTTTAATTGGCACTTCTTCGATGGCTCATGATGTTGAACATCTTTTTATGTCTTCTTGGCCTTGGTATATCTTCTCTAGAAATACCTATTCAGATCCTTTGCTCATTTTCCAGTTGAGTTTTTCTTGTTGGCTGTGCATTATTTGGCTAGGAATTCTCTAACAAAGTACCACCCAGTGTGGTTCACACAGCAGAAATCGATTTCTCACAGTTCTGGAGCTGGAAGTCCAAGGTCAGTCCATTGGCAGATGTGCTTTATCCTACAGCTTTCTCTGACAGTGTAGCAGCGCCATCTTCCTTAGGCTTTTACAGCGACCTCTCTGGCTGGCGGTGCTAAGGGAATGGGCTGGGGGAGCAGAGAGACTGGCAAAGAGGCCACCATCCTGGTCCCAGCAGGAGATAGACAAGGTCCTGGAGCCGGGTGTGGTGGCACATGCCTTTAATCCCAGCACTCGGGAGGCTGAGATGGGCAGAGTGTTGTGAGTTCGAGGCCCACTTGGGCTACAATGCAAACGCAAGGCCGGCCTGAGCTACACAGTGAGACCCTGCCTCAAAAAAACAGGGCTGGGAGTTTGGCTCAGTGACTCAAGTGCTTGTCTGACAGGCGCGAGGTTGTGAGTTCAATTCCTGGTGCCGCAAAAAAAAAAAAAAAAAAAAGGTCCTGGGTGGAAGCAGTGGAGTAGCAGGGATCGGTTTGGCAGGACAGGCTCCCTACTCAGTAGGCAGCACCGAATATGGGGCAAGCTGTGTCCAGAGGATTCACTGGGATTTCTCCCCTGGGCAGGACTCACAGATTTCAAGCCTGGCTATTGGATTGGCGTCCGCTATGATGAACCATTAGGGAAAAATGATGGCAGGTAACAAGTGCTCCCACTGCGGAGCACGTGTGCATGTGTGTGCAGCTGTGCGTGTGTGTGTCTGTGTGCTGCTGGGCTGCCCGGTGGTACATGGAGTGGGAGTCATGATGGGGTCCTCTGACCGCTGCACCCCCACCTGCCTTGCAGTGTGAATGGGAAACGCTACTTTGAATGTCAGGCCAAGTACGGCGCCTTCGTCAAGCCATCAGTTGTGACAGTGGGAGATTTCCCTGAGGAAGACTACGGGCTGGACGAGATGTGATGCCCAAGAACGACCTCTCCGTTCCAGCTCCTACCGCAGCCACTCAGTGCCCCTCCCCATGTGTATACCCGTCGCCATCTCCTCCTGACCCCATTTTAATTTTATTGTTTTCCCTTGCCATTGATTTTTTGAAATTCATACATTAAATTCATCAAAAACCCGGGAAGTACATGGAGGACTGAGTGATTTTAGAAGGATTGGGGGAGCCGGATCAGTGAGGGTGAAATAGAAGCTTGGGTAAAGGAGTGGGCGGGCAGGTTGAGTATTTGTCTTTTACATGGTAGTTGGAGGCACATCAGATTGTTCTTTGTCCTTTTCTACTTAACATAAGATTCTGCTGCTATAACAAAAAAGCCCAAAATAATACTAGGTTAAACAAGTGGAAAGCTTACTTCTTTTTTATGTAAAGTTTCATGCAATCACCAGGAGTCAATATAGTGACCCCAGTGTGCCAGGGGTAGTCTCCTTATGTCTTGTGGCTTTTCCATCTTATGATTCCCACCTGATCTGCCCCAGAAGGAAAAGAAGAGGGAGAGATAACCTTTGTCTTTAACTCAAAACTTGCTAACTGATTGACCAGAAGTTTGTCACACAGCCACGTGTAAAGGAATCTGTGAAGTTAAGTTTTTATTTTGGACAAGCCGTGTCCTTAGCCAGATGTCAGAAGTTCCTGTACTAAAGAAGTAGGAGAGAAAGGATATTGGGGATAAATAACTATGTAGTCCTGCCACACTCCCTGTGGGTAGGGGCTCTTACCTGTTCACTTAGTATTTTAAAGAAGAAAGAAAAGAGTAGCATGAAGCCATTCCTCATAGCATTATAGAGCCTGGCAAAGAACACTGTACCTTCAGGTAAGTCACATAAGTGTGGATCCCAGCCAGGCATGGTGGCACACTCCTGTAGTCCTAGCACTCGGGAGGCTGAGGCAGAAGGATCGCTGTGAGTTCAGGGCCAGCCTGGACTACATAGTGAGATTCCATCTCCAAAAACCAAAACCAAAAACAACAGTGTGCATGCTGTGTATTCTGGGAAGCCTCAGTGGCATCATGCATGTGCCTACATGTATAATTATAGTCCCTCCTTAGCTCCTAGAAGGGGTTCTTGGTAGGAAGTCTATTTGGGAAACTGCTTAATTGTTGCGATTACTTAATTACAACTTTTAGAGGAGGAAACAGTAGTGTAAACAGCTATATTTAAGAATGAGGTAGCAGGTATTGTGATGCATGACTGTAATCCCAGCACTTAAGAGGCCGAGGCAGGAGAAGCGGGAGTTCAGGGTCAGCCTGGGCTACATAGCAACACCTTGTCTCAAAACAGTGACAAAAATGAGATGCGCTGCCTGATTGCTGAAAGACTCTGGAGGGAAGTGCTCACATCCATGTGCAGTCTGATGTTTTGTATTCTTCCACCCACCACAAAGTACACGGACATGCTTAGATACACAGAACACCCCACACACCCACGCCCACCCTCAGACACAGCAAACACCAAATACACAGCTGTGCTCAGACCCCAGCAGTCCTCTGCAGAACTGCCGCACACCCGCACAGGCGCTGGAGACTGACATCAGACACCCACGTGGGACAGATGTATAGAATACACATGCGCGCCCCCCACCTACACAATCAATAAAGTTGTCCATCTACCAAGAAAAGAAAAACCAGTTGACTTAGCAAAGGATGCCAAGGCTTTGGCCCCTTCCATGACAGAGTGTCAAATTGAGGAGGATTGCTGGGCTTAGTGGCGCACACCTTTAATCCCAGCACTCGGGAGGCTGAGGCAGGAGGATTATTGTGAGTTCAAGACCAGCCTGGGCTACAAAATGAGTTCAAGGCCAGCCTGAACTGCATAGTGAGACCCTGTCTCAAAAAATAGGGCTGGGGATTTAGCTCAGTGGCGTAAGCACCTGCCTGGCAGGTGCAAGGTCATAAGTTCGATCCCTGGTACCAAACAAAACAAAACAAAACAAAACAAAACAAAAAAACAGGAGGATTAGAGGAGGTGTCTCAGACTTCCCAGCCAGTGCCTCTTGTGTTAGCTTTCTATCACACAGACAAGTCCCTGAAGTGAACGAAAGAAGAAAAGGGACTGGGGTGTAACTCATGAGAGTACTTGCCTAGCATGCACAAGGCCCTGGGTTTGATCCTAGCACTGAGAAAAAGAAAAAACGGGGAAGAAAGCTTTATTTTGGCTTACAATCTCAGAGGTTTCTGTCCATGGTCACCTATTGTTTTTGGGCCTGTAGTGAGACAGCTGTCATGGCAGGGAGCATGTGGTAGAGCAAAGCTGTTCAACTCATGGCAGCTGAGAAGCAGAGAAAGACAAGAAGGTGGGCACAGTTCCAGTGCCTTCTTTAAGGGCAGCTAGGCCTTGCCTAAAAATTCCACTACTCCCAATTGCACCCCAGGTTGGTGATCAGGCCTTCAACATATGAGCCTTTGGGGGACATTTAAGATACAAACTCACAGCCGGGCGTGGTGGCACATGCCTTTAATCCCAGCACTCGGGAGGCTGAGGTAGGAGGAGCGTTGTGAGTTTGAGGCCGGCTTGGGCTACAACTTGAGCGCAAGGCTGGTCTGAGCTACATAGTGCGACCCTGCCTCAAAAAATCAGGGCTGGGAGTTTGGTTCAGTGGCTTAAGCGCCTGCCCTGGCAGGTGCGAGGTTGTGAGTTCAATCCCCGGTGCTGCAAAAGAAAAATAAAAAAAGATACAAACTCACTCTTGGTTCTTTTGAGACAGGATCTCACTTTGTAGTTCAGGCTGGCTTTGAATTTGTGGCGATCCTCCTGCCTCAGCCTCCCAAGTGCTGGAATTATAGGTGTGTATCACCATACCCAGCAAGATCCAAACAATAAAAACTCGACAACCTAAGTTCAGCCAGAGACTCTAGCAGAATTAGTTTAGCTAGCAGATCAGCACTGAGGCCCCAATTCTGGTCTCAAAGTGCACCACCTTATGATGAGGCCGAAAGAAGGGGGAAGAAGATGATTGTGTGAGCTGAGCAAGCTGACCTATAATTCCAGCACTCAGGAGGCTGAGGCAAGATGATCACTACAAATTTGACACCAGTTTGGGCTATGTAGTGAGTTTAAGGTCACCCTGGACTACATAGCAAGACACTCTCTCCAATAATAATGGTGATGGTGATGTAAAATAAAAAAGTGCCTTGTAAGTGATTATACATTTTACTTCTCATTTTGTATGGGTGAGACCTCATCACCCAGGCAACCCCTATAAATCCAAAGTATGCTTTGGAACATATTCATGGGCTGTTATTAAAGACAAAAAGAGGACTGCAGACTGATGGATCCTGTGCCAGTCACCAGATTGATAATCTTAGGGGAAACAGCAGAAAGGGGCTATGAATTTTTTTGCACCCTTAACAACAGTCTATGCTTTACAGGCA
>RJWM01032985.1:0-20953 GCA_004363535.1 Dasyprocta punctata | reverse complement strand
CACACACACACACACACACACATTGTACCTGGATCTTCCATCTGAGAGTAGGAGGCCATAAAAGCACCAGCATCTGCAGCCAGTGCCCTCTTCAGATACAACTGTCTGGGAACCCCAAGTCCCTGCTGCCCCCGTGCAGCAGCCTGCGGTCCCCTGCAGGGCTGGTCCCTGGTCTTATCAGCCCACAGCGCTCACTCTCCCTCCCACCCCCAGGTCCTCGGCTGTCTGGCGGCCTTGGCCCTGTGATACTGTGTCACAGACATGCTGGCCACAGGAAACATTTGATCTGCAGGTGAGCAGTGGACAATGCCAGGCAAATTACCTTTGGCAGCGAGCAGTTAAGGTAAATTTTTTTCTTTTTGAATGATGAGAACAGGACTCAGTTAGTGGTGTTCAAAACAGGCCTGCTGGGGCTGAACGGGAGCAGAATGCGGAGTTCTCTTCTAACTTAGTTGAGCGAGACGTTTGATTTGTGCTTCTATTAAAGGGAAAAATATATTGAATTGTTTTGACAATGTTTGACTTATTTTCAGTGAAAGAATGTAATTCTTTTCATCTACAACACCCAACGCTCTCCCTCTCCCACCACCTACTTAATAAGTCTAGCGCCAGTTTCTTAAGTGAAGGTTCAGGACTTATGAAGTCACTTTTTCTTTTCTACATTTGCCAAGGTGACCTTGAAATTTGTCCATATGCCGTGACTGTCAGACAGCAGACTGTGAGGTGGGGAAGGTTCAGTTCCTTTCTATGAAAGTCAGAGCAACATCCATTTCCCTGCCATGCCCAGTCCTATGCCTTTGCCATAAGGGTTGCTAAGTAAATTCTTATTGATTGTTAGAAAGGAAGTGATTAGAATATTAGTAAAGCTTTCCCTAGTGCTATTTTTTTGTGGGAAAGTTGGTGGCACTGATTCTTTGCGGTCACCACCTCTTGTCTGGGGAGGAATATAGCACAGGATATAGAGACGGACTCTGGTGACCGACACTTCATGGGAATGGGGTTACACAGGCAATGGCAGTGTTTGTCTTTGCCTTCTGGTAGTCTTGTCTGGGCTGAAAAAATGTCTACATTATTTTTTTAGTGTATACAACAGTAGAAGAAGTATAAGGAACACTTTCCCATTTATATTCCTGCATGTGTTTGCTAAGGGTTGGGTTAACATATCCTGCAGGGTGGGACTTGAAACAATAGCAATTTATTTTCTCCCAATTCTAAAGGCTGGAGACCAAGGCCATCGACAGGGCCAGTGTCTTCTGAGGCCTCTCTCCCTGGCTTGCAGGTGGCTGTCTTCTCCCTGTGACTTTACATCATCTTCCCTCTGTGTCTGTGTCTTAATCTTCCTTCTGACAAAAAGTCAGATTGGATTACAGCCATCCCAGTTGCCTCACTTTTACTGTAATCACCTCTTTTTTTTTTTTTTTTTTTTTTTTTTTTGCGGCACCGGGGATTGAACTCACAACCTCACACCTGTCAGACAGGCACTTAAGTCACTGAGCCAAACTCCCAGCCCTGGTTTTTTGAGACAGGGTCACACTGTGTGGCTCAGGCCGGCCTTGCGCTCACGCTGTAGCTCAAGCCAGCCTCGAACTCACAACGCTCCTCCTACCTCAGCCTCCCGAGTGCTGGGATTAAAGGCGAGCGCCACCACGCCCAGCTTTGTAATCACCTCTTTAAAGGCCTTCTCTCTAAATGCGGTCTCATTCTGGGAGGTTAGGACTTCATATAAGAATTTGAAGGAACAAAATTCAACCTATGACCATCCCCTTGCCTCTTTCAGTCTTGACATACCCTCATTCTTGTGGCTTAAGGGGTGGCCCCAACTATCCTGAAGCACCTGCATGACTGCATGGTCCTGACAGGTGGGTGTGGCTTACATTCTTTAGCACATGGGCTTCCTGGAAGTTGTGCCAAAATTTTTAGACCTTTAAGGTCTGCTTATGAAAAGATACCTGCAACAGCCACTTCTGTGAAAATAAGAATTGCCCTCTACTTTATTTTCTTTTGTAAGTTTCTAAGCCCATAGTTTTTTGAAAATAGAGCGAGCCAAATCACAAGAGAAAACTTCAAGGTCCTACTCTCAGGTGTGTGGCCTCCTGGGAGCTTAGCATGCAACTGTGGACAAGAAAAACCTCTGCCCATTCCTGTCTGGGGTTCATCCTTAGTGGGGCAAACAAAAAATGAGACACAGTTCCCTTCCTCAGTGCTGTAATTGTCCTCATCCATCTAGCCATCCGTCATTCCATCATTCCATCATTCCAACCATCTATCATTCCATCCATCTGTCATTCCATTCATCCACCCATCCATCCATCCACCCATCCATAGGGCCCGGAGTTTGGCTCAGCAGCTTAAGCGCCTGTCTGGCAGGTGCGAGCCTGTGAGTACGATCCCCAGTGCCGCAAAAACAAACAAACAAACAAACAAACAAAAAATGCTACATCCACCCATCCATCCATCCATCCATCTGCCCATCCGGTAAACATTTAGTGAGACCTTCTACATCTGAGGCCCTGTTGATGGATTGGGAAAACACTGGTGAGTTAAACCAGCAAGGTCTGCGTTGTTCTTAAACATGAGTTGTGAATTCTCAGCATATCATTTTATAGATGCAACTGTAATAGATTTGGAGAATTAGGCCAACTGTGATCAAAACTAGATGTAGTGAGGGGAAAACAGCTACTTGATCAAGATTCCTTGTTCTAGAGAGATAATAAGAAGTAGGGATGTCTTTTCAATTAGGAAGAGAAGCAAAAGATGGAGCAAGATGGGAAAAGAGATTAAAAATAGAATTGAAGAAAACATGGAAATACAGGTTTTGTAAATGGAAAGGGGAACAAGAATTGGAAAGATAGGGAAGGATGGGAGAGAAAGAGGATGAAAAGAGAATTAGGATGTGTTATGTACATGTACATACTCTCCCACAATAAATGTAATCATTAAGTACTGCAAAGACATACAAATTAAATAATTAACTAAAATAAAGTTTTCTTTCTTTTCTTTCTTTCTTTCTTTCTTTCTTTCTTTCTTTTCTTCTTTCTTTATTGTTCTTTTATTTCCCTACAAGTATTGGGTTCAGAAAAATTTCAGAGATCTGAGGTACTATTTGCAGACTGACTTGCTAAGGTTCTACTGTGGTCCCAGTGGTCTTTCGTGACTGCTACGCTTTTATTTGATTTTCCCTTTGATGTAAAAATAATTTTAAGATACACTACAGTCAGTGACCTGGAAGTTGCAATAAGTTGGTGTTCTTCTTAATTAGAAATGACTCACAAATGCTGTATACCCATGAGCCAGGAGCATTTGTCTATTTAGAGCTAGAAAGCTAAGTGAGATGGGGCTATCAGTGAGAGACAGAGAGAGAGAGAGAGAGAGAGAGAGAGAGAGAGAGAAAGAGACAGAGAGAGAAAGAGAGAGAAAGAGACAGTGAGAGAGAGAGAGAGAGAGAGAAATAGGATATACTTTCCAAGGAGTAATTGTATTTTTGCACCTCTTCAAGCTGTGCTATTTTCTTTTTCCTTTTTATGCGGCAGTGCTAAATTTAAAAGCACATGGAAAAACAACAGATGGAGTATTACAACAAAAGAGATTGTATCAATCAGATTAAGCAAGACAAATTTGCTGGGGAGGTTTTAATTATTACTCTGAGCTTTGTGCATACTCAGCTGAGTGCTAACACAGGAGCATGGAACTTTGGCAGCCAAATCATTAGGGTATGTGATGGTGACTGACCTCATTCTGTAGAAAGTTATTATTTCCAAGTATTACGATGCTGCAACTTTCTGGACTCAGCAATGCTCATTTTAGATGGAAACATAAAAAAACTTTTAAAATAATAGAGAACAAAACCAAAAGAGCTATACTATTTATAAGTAGCCATCAAAATGACACACCATGAATATCAATCGATTTCACAATTATGTTTCCACCTATAGCTGATTACATAAAAATGGACAACAACATAGGAACAGTTTACTGAACAGCCCTCTGGCTTCAAGTCTCTTCCCTTTTTTTCTTTTCTGGGGATACAAAACTAGGCTAGTTTCTGGTCATTTCTTTTGCTTGGGTAAAGCAGAATCCAGGATTCTTTTAAGCTTTCTTGATGTAAGGCTAATTTTGATTGTCAACTTAACTGGATTGAAGGATGCCTGGGAAAAGTGTACTGAGAAGTGGAACAGACTGTACCTGACAATGTGGAAAACACTTTGCAATTGGTTCATAGGAGGAATTTGGAAAAGCTTGGAAGAGCAATCTAGAAAAAAACTAGGATGCTGTAAGAGAAGCTTAAAGAACATTTCTGGCAGGGACTCAAAAGACCAGAATGCTAATAGAAATGTGGATAGTAATGGCCAGGCTGATAAGGCTTCAGACAGGCATGAGGACTATGTTAGAAATTGAACTAGGGGCCATAATTGTTCAACTGACAAAAGTCTATGGTTTGAGGTCTTGTGAAAGGCTGAGTTTAAAGATAACAGATGAGTTAATCTGGCAGAGGAATTTCAAGGCAGCACAGCCATTTAGGCAGTGACATAAGTATTACTTGTTGCTTTTAGACTGATTTACAGTAAGAACTGGGAACATAGTAGAAAGGTTTGAAGAAATCGTAACTTAACCAGAAAAGGAGTCATGTATAAAGTTGGAACCAAGGAGAGTGCAGTTAAAAGCCACATGTTTTGCATTGAGAAATAGGAAAGATGTTTTGATCTCAGGCATGTGCAAGCCTTTGTCATAACAGGCTTAGAGATGTAGAATAAAAATTTGCTTAAAAGACTGTCTAGGGCAGAATCTTTTGAGAGAAGAGGTTGAGGAGGCCAACCCTCTGGCTCCAAATGGTCTAGGTAAATGTTTCCTGTCTCTACAAGTCTCTCAATTTTACACTGGCAGTAGATCTTTGTATCATCCATAAGATGCCTGTTTTGAATAACATGCAGAATATAGAATTGTGGGATCATGGAGGCTTCCACTCAGATTTCAGAGGAAGCCAAGTCATGTGTGGCAGGGTCAGAGGCCCTATCAGCCCCTGGGAGTGCAATGCATGGAGCTGTGAAAGTGAAGCTAAAGCTTCAGCAGAGATTCCAGGAAGTCAGAGATGCCAGGAATATAGGACAGTTGCTGAGGGAAACTGACAATGCCAAGCACAGCCAGCCAGGAGAGTGAGGAAGCACGAGGGTTGCAACCAGAAAGGCCATGGGGTGCGGGAGGGGGCTGCCCAAGTTCTCAAGAGCCCACATCTCACCACAGTGTGTCCCAGGGGGCAGACACAGCTGCAGTGCTTTGTTCTGATCCTTCTCTGCTATTTCCTGTCCCTTCCTTTTGCAGTGGGAGTGTTTACCCTGTGCCTATTCCACCATTGTATGTTCAAAGTATGTAATTTGTATTTTTCATTTCTTATAGTGGCTTACAACAAGTAAGAGTTTGCCTTGAGAAGAGATTTGGGACTTGGACTTTTGAGCAATACTGGAAGAGTTAAGAGTTTGAAAGGACACTTGGGAGATGAACTTACTGCATTTTGCTTTGTCAGATAGGCACGAGTCTTTGGGAGCCAGGAGTGGGATGTTACAGTTTGTATTCCAGCCTGTGATACTAAGGGAGGTGCCTTGTGGAGATGGTTCCTCATGGGAGGTCTTCAGATCAGAGGGACTGTGCCCTTGAAGGAGACAGTGAGACCCCAATCCCTTCCTCTTCCTCTTTTGCATCCTGACCTTCAGATGAGTGGCTTTGCTCTGCCATATGCAAATCCATGATGGGCCATCACAGGCCCAAAGCGAAAAGGCCAACCAGTCATGGGCGGAACCAATAAATTCATGAGCCACAGCAAACCCTTCCTCTTTATAAGCTTTCTCAGGTATTATAGTAACAGAAAGCCTATATGCTTCCTGTTGTGTTTGATCTAAGGAGAGACCTCAGAAATCATTAGTTCTAGCTCTTACGTACCACAAATGATGAAGCAGAGGTTCTGCCTATTTTTCCTTAAGCCAGTTGCACCTAACAACAATTTAAGTATCCCCTTGTTGTGTAGACATGGTCCAAAGAGTCAGGTAAAGTGCAATTAACAAAACCACACCAAAATTCTTAGGCTGTTCAGGGTTTTAAGCCTGACCCAGACCCCTGGCTTCAAATTGGACTGAAAAAGTAGTGAAAAGGGTCCACTCCATCATTGTTTAAAGATTTCCCACATAAAGACTATATCAAGCTCCTTGTTTATAAACCACAGAATTGAAACCACCCAGGCTATTGTCCAGGCTGAGATCTTTTTCCCTGAGGTTGGCTGCAGTGAGACCATACACACATCTGACGAGCTGATAGTTTCCATCCTGTGCATTGCAAACAACTGGGTTTGGCAAGAGCTGCAGAAAATGAGCTAACACGTTTGGAACAAACACTAAGACGCCAGAACCGTTCACTGCCTTTTAGTTCTGAGTAGGAGATAGAGGAGCTCAGACAACTGCCACATTCATGGTACAAACTGCAGGGCCAGGAAGGAATGGAGGCGAGCTTCCCTGTCCTTCTAGGTGTAAAAAATCATATTTACAGGATCTGGAAAGTCACTACCCACATGGTCGCTCAATCTCCCCCTTAGCTCTGCCACCCCGAGCATGGATCAGACCACCCCGCCTGCGCACTGCATTGTCACACCACCAGCACAAGGAAGTCCCTCATGAACAGCACCTTTGTTTTGCTATGAACCTAAAATCTGGTAATAAAAACATAATCTCATGGCTCTCTGCTGGGCCCAGTCTCTCAGTCCAGGAATAGAGCAGGGGCTGTGGTCTCTGTCCACAGGTGAGTGTTTCTGGCAGAAAAACAACTTCTGAAATTCCTCTCAATGACTTGAAAGGTCGCCTTGGAGAGGACTGAAAGCAGAAGGGAGGGGGACATGGAAGAAATCAGAACCATGCTGGGAATGGTGGTACATGTGAGGCTGAGGCACAAGGATTGAAAGTTTGTGCCCAATCTGGGCAATTCAGTGTCTTAGACCCTGTTTGAAAATAAAATACTAAAAAGGATTTAGGGATATAGCTCACTGTGAATGACCGGAGTTTAATCCCAGTACAGAGCAGTCCTGGGTCAGCAGCCCACAGCAAAGTCTTTTCTTCTCAAAGGCCTAGGCTGGGGAAAAGCGTCACCACTCTGGAAGCCCAGGCCCCTGAGGGCTGCCATGTTCCTCTGGAGTCCAGGAGGAGTGGCAGACAGGATGCAGCTGGCTGCTGTTTTAGCTTCGAGGATCATGGAGCCATGGTTGTCGCTTGGGCTGCCAAGGCTGCTGTGTTCCAGTTGTCCCAAGACCCGGGTTTTCCTTCCTCTCTTCTGATGTTACAAATTTAGAAATCAAGGCAGTTCCCGGGGGCGGGGTGGGGACTCTGAAGTCCACAGGGACACTGAAAACAAGGAGAGGAGTTTCCAAGTCATTTACAGCACTTCCCTGACGTAGAAGAAGGGAAAAGAGAGGGCTGGGACTGACCCCCTGAGCTAAAATGGGAAAATTAGAAAAAGGGTAGTGGCAGTAAAGGTTAGGATTTTCCTTTTCTTCCTTGTTTCTCATAGCAGCAGCCACAGAACACAGCGCTGGCCTCCCTCTCCTTTGTGATTAGGCCCCAAGTACAGAAAGGAGCTCAGAGGGGATCCCCAAAGCTCGTTGTTATCCACGCGCTTTAACCTCTTCCCTTCACATGTCCAACCCAGCTCTGGATGGGGACAGCAACAAGCTGACAAATGCAAACACCATTGCACGGTGCAGAGGCTAGATGAGGGGGACACAAGAAAGGTCACATTTACAGCCTAGTGCTAGGGCACCGCCCAGCTAGGCCTCGAGCTGGCTCCCCACTTCCAGCCTGCAGCCCTGTGCATGACACCCCACTTTGCACTGTGTCTAGGACAGGCCACTCACCCTCAGCTGATGTCCCCTGGGGCCCCTTATACACCAGGTACAAGCAGAGGCTGTCAGATCCTTCTGAGACATCTATGTGTGGCTGTTTCCATCGAGGGAATGGTGACTCTGAGACTTAGGCTTAACAGGTTAGGAAGCAGCACTTTCATGGGGTTCTGCCTAAAAACACACCCTGGGAAACACAGTGAGTTAGAGCAAGCATTAGAATTCAAACTCAAGTTTGAAGACTGAGTCCGGTGCAGTTTCTACTGCTCCAGTAAACCATAGAGCTCTTTGCAGTACTCTCCTTCATCAAGCTGTTTTGCATGGTAGATTGTATTTTACTGTTTTATTACACTTTGGCAACAAATGAAGCTTTCTCTTCCTTTTTTCCTTCCTCCCTTCTCCTCTTCCTTTCATAAAAACATTCTACCCTTCAGCCTCAGTTTTTGTTCTCTCATTCAGACTCAATTATTTCCCCTCAGTTTTGACCTTCTAGGTTCCAGAAAGGACAGTGCTAACTTGAGAAGTGTCTCAAATCTGAAGTCAGGCACACTCTCCTGCTTACTTCTGCCAGTTGATGTTAGCACTGAGGGGACTTTACACAGGGTCTGGTTTAATTTCCTCTCTTTGCAGATAAGAAAAGTAGATCCAGAAAGAATGATTTTTCTAAAGATCACACAGATGGCCAGTAGCATATCTCGGACTTGTGCCCTTGAGTTGGCTCCGCTGTCCTGGGCCAGCTCCGTGCAGCTGTCATGGCTCTCGCATCATTGGAGCTGACTGGATGAGGGAGCGGGTGCCTCTAAAGCGAGCCCTGTAGGGCTGAGATTACAGATAGGATGTGGGGAGACCATTCCCTTATCTTACCCTGAACCTTTCAAAAAGTGTAGCAGTGTCTCTAGGGCCATCTTGGACAAGCTTGGAAAATGCCTGGCCAGAGCTTCTTTCTTCCGTTAGAGACCCACAAAGGACATTAATGTGAAAGATACTAGAATGATCCGACCTTCGTCCCACTCTCATCATTTGTGGGTACCGCTGCAGATAGAGATGACACTCAGGTTCAGGGGAGAGAGGGTCTGGATAGACCTGCTGGAAATATCCTCCTTTCATGAGGAGATTTCAAATGCCTATTTCAAATGCAATTATTTATATTCATGGACAATTAAGTTTAGTCCTTTTCAGGGTCAAAGGTTCACACTCCCAATCAGAACCACTTGGGGTCATCCTGATACAAACTCATTTTGGAACACTACACTCTGCCGACATTCCACACAAGGTCCCACCTGTGCGCAACTGGAAGATGAAGCAGCTGAAGACCACCACAGGTGTGGGCTCCAAGGGGTCCCTACACCAGGCGCTCTGGTCTGGCACCCACCAGTGGCTGGAATCCCCTCCCATGCAGGCGAGAAAGTCTATGTTGAATGGCAAGGCTAGAGGCTCGGAGGGTACAGAGGCAAAGCTGAGAGACTCAGGACTGGGGTGAGAACGAGAGTTCATCTCCCTCACCTCTGGGCACCATCGGCAGGGTTTGGGGGAGAAAGGTGCCTTTCATGACTATTGAGTGACAGGGAGGAGCAGAGGTTCCCACTTATCAGCTAGAGGAGAGCAAGTGACAGTGTCAGTGAATGAGGAATGAGGTCGTTCCTCCCACAGGATGGGATGGGAGAGACCTGGTCCAGGCGTTGTGAGTGGTCCTGAGCCACATCAAATGCTCATCATAAACCGTTAAGTTCTCTTGCAAACCCCTACTAAACAGCATCAAGCATCTGGATGAGAACACCAATGAATGCATAATCATTTATTGTAAATCACTCATCCTTTACACATTATTAATGGCAAAATTAACACTGTTAAACATCTGCTAAATGAAGAAAGTTCATTATGACAGTTTTTAATTAGGATCATTTCTTTTCCTAAAATGTAAATTTTAAATCCTACATCTTTCTGGAAAATATCTATCTTCAAAATACTCTGATACCAACACTATAAAGCCTTTCTTTTGCCCTAACACCTAATACAAAGGTCACATCATCCCATTAATTCAACATGTTCTTCACAAGGCAACTGAGCACACAGAAATTGTTTTAATCCAGATGCTACATAATGATCACTTTCTATTTTGCCGCAAAATCAATGATGGCTACATGCAGATAAAACATTAGTAGATGGAGCTTTAGATAACTGTCGATTATTAAGATCTGTTAGCCTCATGTGGAAAATTAATACATTTATTCAGTAGAAACAGTCGAAGTACATGCATCAATGGCTGTGATCAATTAGAATACAAATTAGGTGTCTAAACATTTGAATGAGAGCTTAATTCAAGCTTAATTTGATGGCTGGCATGTCTGAGTTATACACCTTTGAAACAATACCAAAGAGAACAAAATCAAACATGTAAACAGGTATTGATTTATAGGGTGGGCTGAGTGTATGGTTTGGGACATAAAAATAGCTGGGTACGGAGACAGTAGAACATTGGTAAGCTGCAAACAGAGCAAAAAAAATTACAAGAACTGTTTCCCGTATCCTCAGTTTTTATGGTTTTCAGTTCTCTCACCTAAACAGAAAACCAGGCAGACACAGTAATTACAAACCAGGAACATTTTCCAGTTACTCTGTAGTCTCCCCACTTTTGTCTTCTACCCTGTCTCTCTGTTCCTTTATGTGCATTTAAAAGCAACTCTGGATTATTTGGTAGGAAACAAAATAAATGCTTCCTGAGTCACACTGAGAAGTTTAATATTCATCCCGCCAGGGTTAGTATCATGTACAAGTACATAATAAGGTATGTTTGACAGACTGTAGCTATAGTGGTAAAATCACATTTTCACATTCTAATGTTAAATCATAGTACCAGTACTGACCTAAAATTAGTTTTTTCATTGATAGTTGCAGGTGACATTATTTTGAGACAAATACAAAATTTTCCAACCACATAGAACCCATTCCCCACTTTCCCACCTTCTACCCTTTCCTATGGTTTCATGGGTGACAGAACTATAGTGACAGAAGCCACAGGCTGGAGTGTCATTGTGGACCATGGTGGTCGAGGTCCCAGCTTCAGGCACTGCCATCCCCAGTCTTGGCCTTCCGGGCCTCGATCATGGGCTTGGTTGCCCGTTTCCGGTCAGTGGCCAGCCCCAGCAAGCACATGAAGTCAATGAACCACGTGGTCGGGTTGAAATTCAAGCCGAGTTCACTGGCCGAGTAGTCGAAGGGAAAGGTGTGATGGTAATTGTGGAAGCCTTCACCTGGAACACAAAGTGGCACTGAGACAATCCCATCACCACCTCCCTGCACAGATTTCATCACCTGTGTTTTGAGGGTTGACCATATGTCAAAGACCGTGAGGAGAAAAAGACTTGGCTCCAGCCCTCAGAAGCAATTCCTCAGTTGGCAACCAAATTAAATATGAACAGAAAAACAACACGGTCCCTGGATTAACTCTCTCATGAGAACTGCAGACTGCATGATCCCCGCTGGAGATCATCACTGTGATGTATGTTCGTGAGAGAAACCAGTCCCTGCAGACTGGAGTGACGACAGGAAGACTTCTTGGGGGAGTGTGGGAGGGGGAGATGAGAATTATTCAGACAGGCAAGTACAAGGCATGATCAAAACATTCAGCGAATGTTTAAATTTTTTAAATTACAGAAAGGCACACTGCTGTTAATTCCCCTCAAAATACTTCCCCTCAAACACACTTATCTCGTCACTTGGCACTTTCTGAAGCGATTCTAGAAGACCCCTTTCACGTCTTTATGGGGAGCAATCAAAACGCTGTAAACGCTGCTGCTGGGTGCCATCCAACAGAAAGGCGGGCTCATCAATAGCCTGTCCTCGTCTCTCTCATTCACCAGTTATGGCACTACGTGACCTCTGGCTCTTCTCAAAAGTCAAATGATCATGAAGGGTAAACTTTTTTTTTTCTTCATCTTTTTGAGACACATTTTCCCTATGCATTTCAGGCTGGCCTTGAGCTCACTTTGTATCCAGGCTGGTCTCAAACTCCCAATGATCCTCCTGCCTCACCCTCCCAAGTGCTGGGATTACAGGTGTGCACCATACACCTGGCTGAAAGGTAAATATTTACAATTGATTGAGGACATTGAGACAGTCACAGCAGTGTTACTAAAAATACGAAGAATGACTTTCAGAACTGCTACCAAAAGAATGAGGGGATAAGTGTGTTTGAAGCAAAAGGTAGTATGGGGGAGGGAGGATTAATAATGTCTTTTACTGTAGTACAACTAAAAATAAAATAAAAATAATCACTCATTGTATTTTTATTACACCGTGTATTCCCACGAAGTATAACATTGTTATTTTCCATTTAGCAGATTAAAAAAAAAAAAAAAAAAAAAAAAAAAAAAAAAAAAAAAAAAAAAAAAAAAAAAAAAACGGAATCAAAGTAATGAGACTTATCCAAGAACCAAGATTCTGGAGTCAAAACTCAGGTTCACTTCCTTCCACTCTCTCTTTACAGATCCTGTAAGCCATTCAGAAGTCAATAAAATCAAGGCTGCCCTGCCCTCCCTTGGCTTCAATGCCCCTACTCACCAATGGCGCCCAGAGTGACGAGCGGGTTCTGCCTGGGGCTGATGTGCTTGTCATAGGGCCGGTTTCCGTACATGTGGGCCACGCTGTTGACCAGCCAGGTGCCGTTGAGGGCAATGGCGTAACGAAGGATGGCAGCCAGGAAGTAGGAATTCCACAGGCTCTCTCCCCAGATGTACCAGGGCACCAGCGTGGGGACCACAAAGCACATGAGCACCACGGAGATCTTGTAGTGCCTGTGAGGCAGACCTTCGTCATCAATGCGCACACGGTGATGAAGGTGGGGACTCGCTGAGCGAGTTAGGGGAAGAGTAAAGAGGGCCAAGGAGAGGTTTATGCCACTCAACTCCTTTGCCCCTTTCTGTGTAAGGAGAACTGCATTTGTGTCCTTCTGTGCAGACAGACGCCTACACACACCTACAAAGACCAGGCAGTACTACAAGTTTGAGAGTCGGGACAGGCAGACAGCTGTAGGACGTGTTAAACCCTGTGGCACAGGTTAGAAGAATTTCCATGTAAAATAAACATTGTGCTACCAAACCCGTGTGTCTTAGAGATTCATTTGTCCTCCAAGCCATCAGTTTGAGATAGGTCCTAGAGAGTGCTTTCATCAGCCAGTCAACTTCAAAGTCAGGTTTTCTCCTTTCAAAATTTTTAAAATTTTTACTGGTCCATGTTTGCAGTACATGATGATCACACTCCTTATGGGAGGTGGTACATGCACTTAATACATCGTAATTCTTGTTTACCTCCTCTTCCCCTTCTCTTCCTTCTCCCTCCATCTCTTGGTCCCCTTCTCTTTGCAAAAGATCTGTCTCCTTATCTCCTACTAACTTCTATTTTACTCTTGATTGCTCTACTAACCAAGCTTGGTAAAAAAAGACAACTTTCCACTTTCAGAAAAATGTTCTCTGCCCATCAGACACTGCCTTCCAAACCAGCAAAAAACACAACACAACAAAACAAAAACCTGAGTATAGACACAGGTATGGCCACATAAAAAGTAATGATTAAAAAACAAACCATTGCTAGTTAGATTTCTGGCCAGTATAGCTGGCAAACACTTACCGAGAACCTACCACATGGCAGAACTATTCATAGTCCTTACATGTACTGATTCATTTAAAACTTTCCTAAGAAGGGATCATTATCATTCCCATTCTAGAGATGAAAATGAGAAGGGTTACACAGCTGACTTGAAGTAACAAGACTGATAAGGGCTAAGAACCAAAATTCAAACTCAGGTACCATTCCATCATGCTGCCCTGCCTTACAAACGAAACCACATCCCTAAGTGTGCTTTGTAGCTCATTAGCTATACGAAAGTGTCAGTTCCTATAATCACTATTTTGGGTTAACATATTGTTTTTATTGGGCAACATATTAATCCATCAGGCACTGACATAGAGGACAGCTGCATTTAAGTGGGTAGTGGGCACCTAGGAAGTCAGAGGAGGGGCTGATTGGTGGTCTTGGAGGGGATTCCCCAGGGCCATGTGTGGAGCCTGAGGCATCACAAGGCCCACCTGTAAGGGAGGGAGGGAAGCTACAGTGGGCAGAGGGATCCACTCACCCACAGCTGGCTTCAGAGGTTCAAGGAGGGTACTCTGGGCTGGATGCCTTAAGGGTTGTCCTCCCACATCATGAAAGGTGTTGCCATGTCATTCAGCCATGGGCCTCAAGTGCCCTGGATTGGGGGGTTCTGTGAGCAAGACTCATGCCCAGAAAGAGCCACAGTTAGGGCTGGAGCAAGCTGCAAAAGGTGTGGGCTTGGTGGGGGAGCACCCAGTCATGCAGCAGTCCTAGGCCTGAGGACAGGGTGCGTGCATGAGAGGGCAGGGACTCTGAGGAAGGGGGACAGAGCCTCTTTTGTCCCCTGTGGGGAAAAGAAAGCAGCTTAATGTGGCTGCAGGAGGCACAGTGCTACTCCACACTCCTTCCCCTCCTTTTACTCTGGTCACAACTGAGTCTTTCCATGCAGCCTCTCTTAGTCCTGCTCTGAGCCACGGTCCTGACCCTTACGTGGTTCCTGAGAAGGTGACAGAATGCACCTGCACCAAAAGCTGGCCAGAGGACTCAGTGTGCCGTGGCTCTGCCTGGCCTAATCCTCCAACCAACTCAGGGTATAGGCTCTCTGGCCATCGAGGCCCTAAGGCGGGCAATGCCATGGTTTCCAGGGAGGACTGAGGCCTTGCTCCAGCTGCCCACCCTACCCAAACCTGGCGATGGCCTTCTCTGAATGGTCATGGCCCAGGACATGGCTTCCACTCTGGGGCTGTGCTGCCTCCTCCCTCGGGACAGTCTGGGAGCCACCTGCTGGCCTCGGCACCACTCCACCAAGGGGACTGGGCTGCTGAGAAGAGCAGGTGCCTGCAACATAGCTTTCAGTAAGACAGAGAAAGTCTGGGCTCTACTGGCCAGCACAGCCACTGGCCAGCCAAACTCCCTCTTCCTCAAAACAGATGTTCTTCTTGTTTTTGTTCTTGTTTTTTTGTTTTTGAGACAGGGTCTCACTATGTACACCAGGCTGCTCTTGAATCCACAGTGTAATCCAGGCTTGTAATCCCCCTGCTTCAGGCCCCCAGTGCTGGGATTACAGGCATGCATCACCGCATTCTGTGGAAAAGACAGTCTTCAAATAATAGAGAAAGGAAAAAAGTATCACTGTCCTAACTCCATCAAAGTGGCAGGAGGTCAGGTCATATCAGAGCTGTTGGGTTGCTCGCCCTGCTACTTTATAAGAATCCCCCTGAGTGGGCAGTCGCGCAGACAAATGCCTCAGCAGTTAGTCTTCATCTAACACGGCTGGGTGCTAGCCTCCCGGCCTCCAATCCAGCACCCCATGGCTTCCTTAATTACCAACCCCAAATTCCAACTCCTTCAGCAAGGGGTCATGGAAAACCTCCACGGAGTCCTCCAGCACCGAATCCTTCCTTGCGGAGATCACTTCCTTCCTACAACTGGTGGCAGGAGAGAGGCTGGAGCGGGGCCATTGCTCTGGCCCTGTCTCTCAGCCAAATGGTTTTTTTATGTTGTAAAGCATCACAGAACATCCAACTCCCCAACTCAGCCACTTCCTAGCTGCATGACCTTGAGTGGATTATTTAATTGTGCTGAGCCTCAGATTTCTCTTCTGGAAAATGCTGCACTAACAAATTCATTAAGTGCCTACCTCCCAGGCCATGCCCTAGCACTGAGATACAAAATTAACCAAACAAACAAAAATCACTGCCCTGGCGGCGGAGCAGGGGTGCTGTGGCAGAGACCTTTATATCTGATAGGAAAGGCAGACAGTAAGTTGATATAGTAAAACAAAATGGAGGGCAGGCTAGTGATAAATACTAAGAAGAAAAGCAAATCAAAGAAGGGGAATGACCTACTGCGGACAGGTACAGCCTCTGAAAGCACGTGTCTAGGGAAGGCCTTCCTGACATTGCGGTTTTCCAGTAAAGACTTGGAGGAAATGAGAAGTTAGCTATGTGCCTCAGTGAGACAGAGGAAATCACAAGCACAAAGGCCCCGAAGGTATTCAGGGAAGAGGAAGAGAACCAGCTGGAAGGGGACAAGATGACAGGAACCAAGTGGAGAGTCTCCTTCGAAGCCGTTGCCATGATCCAGATACAAGAGGATGTGACTTAGACAAGGGGAGTCATGGGGTGGGGTGAGAATGGGCAGATTCTGAATGTGTTTCCCAAGGAAAGTGCATTTGTTCACAGGCTCAGTGTTGCAGAGAAAGAGAGCGCTTGACGATGACATCAAGGATGGAGATGCCACTAGCTGAAAGAGGCCGGATGGCTGAGTGGCGGGTGTAGGGGAGGGCAGCCGTGGACGCCAGCAGGGGAGATGCCCACTGTGCACTCAAATGCAGAGGCCAAACAAGAGACATTGATGTGCGGGTCTGGAGTTCACAGGTGCCTGGAAGAGGCAGTGACAGAAATAGAGATTGGGAACTCATCAGCATATTAATGTGCGCCACTTGCATACATTTTCTCATTTGAGTTCCATGACGGGCTCACAAAGTAGTTTTTATTACCTCTCTTTCCCAAGGGCCTCAGTTCTTACACCCCAATTATCTGACGCTCATCCAGCCAATCAAGGACAGGTTGCAGAGGTAAATGTACCCAGGGATTTGCCACATACTAAGTGCACATTTGTGTGAAAATGTTGTCATCTCAAGATCAGAAGTAGACACTGTGTATACCCTAGCTCGACTGGAGCTTCTTTCCTTGACTGTCATGGAAAAATTGGAACCCTCTGTATTGCTGGAGGGAATGTAATGGTACAGGCAGAACAGAAAATGATGGTAGAAATACCAAGCTATCTTATGACCCAGCAGTTCAACTCTCTGTATACATCCTAAAGAATGGAGACCAAGGCCTTGAATACATACCTGTACTCCCATGTTTACAGCAGCATTAGTCATGAGCCAAATGGTAAAAATGAGCCTTATCCTTCAAGAGATGAAAGATAAGCAAAATGTTGTCTTACATACAATGCAATGCTACTCAGTCATTAAAAGAAATAAAATTTTGATATGTGAGTGTGATCAAAATACAAGGTGAATGCTAAAAATTTTTATTATAGTAAAAGATACACTGTCTTTTAAGAGCCCTCAAAATACTTCTTGCTTTCAACACACTTATCCCATCCCTTTCTGAAGCAGTTCTGGTAGTCTTCTTTCACGAGTGTCTTCAGTTGCACAGTTGTGGCTCCCTCAATGTCCTGAATCAATTCAAAACATTTACTTTTACCGTAACATGTTTATTTGACAGGAAAGATTTGACAGCCTAAGAAATAGGCAAATGGTTTCATCCTTCATCGTGACAACACTGTGTCATACAGTGCTTACGACAGGGCAAGTACTGTTCTTACCCTCACCCACCTTATTCATCAGATCTGGCACCATGCAACTTCTGGCTCTTTCTGGCTCTTTCAAGTCAAAATGACAATGAAAGGTACCTGTTTTGAGTTGGTTTAGGACATCAAGGCAGCTATAACAGCACGACCAAAGACATTCATGAGAAAAAACCTCCAGAACTGCTTCAGAAAGTGGCAAGAGTGCTGGGATAAGTGTTCTAAGCAAGGTAGAGTGTTTTGATGGGGATTAATGGCAACATATCTTTTACTGTAATAATTTTTAAATGTAAAGATTCACCTTATTTTTTATCATACCCCATATACTACAACATGGATAGAGTTTGAAAGTGTTATGATGAGTGAAGTAAACCAGACACTGAAGGACAATTACTATATGATTCCATGTATATGATGCAACTACAATAGGTGATTCAGAGACAGAAATGAAGATGAAAGTCACCACTGCTGGGAGGAGTGGGTAGAGGGGAAGTTGTTGTTTAATAGATATGAGGGATTTCTTAGGGAATGATGAAAAAATTTTGTGAATCATACCAATGGCCATATAACATTGTGAAATGCACTTAATGGAAGAAAATTATTCTCTTACAAATGGTTAAGATGGAAAATATTGTGCTGCATAAATTTTACCACAATAAAAAAGTATGAGACATCATTTTCCTCAACAATAAAAAGAGCACAGAGGGCAGAGATGGTTTCTCTTTTCCCACAAGGACATCCTGTCCTACTAGAGCCACCATGGCTAGGGTGGGGAGAAGCCTGAGAAACAAAGTTGGTCCCTTAGGTGTCAGTGTGGAAGATGGAAAGGACCCGGAAGATGCTATGGAGCTAGGCATCCACACATTCTGCTGCTGCTAATCACTGAGGTCTTCCCTTGGGATGCAGGGAATTTCTGATTGTTCCATACCAATGTGTCAAGATCTTCTGAGGAGTAGCAGGAAGCATGGTAGGATGCTGCAGTGGATGTACCGTTTGACCCCAGATGTCGTCTTGGGATGGAAGGACAGAGTCTCCCAGCTCTTGGCAGTGCTGACTCAGGCAGAGAAGGAGCCCCTGCCCCCAGCCCTAAAGATGACATCCAGTAACTGAACCTCAGGCCTCGAGAACTCACTGAGACCAATCTAAGCCCAGCTTCCATGCTGACTCATTTCCACTCCCACCCCTTCTTCAGCTGTTGATCCCAGTGAGCACCCCCCCAAAACTTTATACAGTGTGCAGCCCCCACAGAACCAGCCTCTGGTGGACCACACTGTGACATGGATACACTGGAGCACCAGCCAGGTACAACAGGAAGCCAGACTCTCAGGGTCTAGCAGAGCCCCGAGCCCGAGCAGAAGGCACTCCTAAATATCTGTAGTGCTACTGAATGAATGATACTATGGTTAATAAGTGAGGAATTCTCAACTTCTCTGGGGAAAAAAAAACACTACTCAGGGCAGAAATAAAATGCTAAGAGTCTTTAGGGAGAAGAACAAGATGGTGGAACAGTAAGCAGCAGAGTAAACAGCCTCCCTGAGAGATACCATCTGGATGCTGGAATATAGCAACATGGGGAAGACAAGAAGGAAGGAAGTGGGTCCTCTGGAAGAATCTAAAGTGAGAATTGAAGCCCACAGAAAGAGTAAAAAGAAACACTTAAGCAAAGAAGGCGGTAGCTGGTGGCGCCTCTGCCCGGAGTCAGACCCACTCTGTGAGATGACCTGCTGGAACCTGGGGACACACGATCAAGGTGCCATGGTGGCGGCAACCCCGGAGGCCTCTGCCAAGAGAGGCAGCATTGGAGTAGAGTGGCAGTGGACAGGGGGAGCAGACCTGGAGAACTGAACTGGCTGATGGTGAGTGTGCAGAGGTCTTCACCCTCCTGTGAGAGAAAGAGATTGACTGGGAGACATCTTGGAGTTGGGCTGGGGACTCCTAGCTGGATGCAGACCCGTGGATGTTGCTCAGGCTGAGCCCTGCCCCTGTGCGCATTCTGGGGGCCACATCGGAGGGTTCCTGCCAGTGACTGGGTAGGTCTAGAGACAGCAGCTCTGCGTGCACTCCAGGGGTGGTGATGGAGAGTCCACGGGTGACCAGCCCACCAGCCCAGGTTTGTGGGTGGTGGCTCCACCCCTGCATGCACTGCACCAGCCATTGGGAAGCCAAGGCGGGCTGGGGAAAGGCAGCGGATAGCACTGTAACAGGGCCCCCAGTGGCAACCATCAGATATCCATAATTAGCACTGACTAGAAGAACCAGTCTCACTTCAGAGAAAGTGGCCAATGCCAGGAGTGCCTGGGTCCCCAGTACCCATTTGCCCAGGAGAACCCAGGAATATGTCAAGACAAAGAGGCAAAAGGCAGTTTCTGGCCTCCAATCCAAACAAGAGCAAGTCCAGGAGATGCAAGTGCAGAAGGGATTAGGACTCCCACAACTGAAGTTTCTGAGGTGATGACAACTGAAGTAAAGAAACAACTTCAAGAGGCTATAAAAGAAATTAGAACAGACATACTAACTCAACTAAAAGAGGAAATGAAAAACATAATAAAAGAACTGCTAGGCAACTCTAAAGGAGACATAGATGAAAAAATGGAGCATAGAAAATGAGGGAAACCTTGAATGAACAATACAAAAAAGATTTAGAACACATGAAACAGATTCAAAGAGATAACCAGGAAATCAAAAACTCCAATGAAAGTTGATAAAACACTTGAAAGAAACTAAAGATAGACTTTCAGACCTTGAAGACAGGTTTGCAGCTTGTGATCGTGAAAGGAAAGATCTCTTAAAAATAACAAGGAACTTGGAAGTAACAATACAATGGCTGCAAGACAACCCAAAGAAATGTAACTTAAGAATAAAAGGTGTGATCGGTGTGGACCCCAGGAAGAGAAAGAGATGGGCCTCTTGGGAGCCCACCCCACTGGGCCTGAGTGCCCCCAGCTAGAAGACAACTAAGTCTGCCTTCCAGGGGCCTGCGTGACCAGCGTGGACCCCAGGAAGAGAAAGAGATGGGCCTCTGAGGAGCTCGCCCTGCCAGGCCTGAGCACCTCCAACCAGAAGACAACTAAGTCTGCCTTCCAGGGGCCTGCGTGACCAGCATGGACCCCAGGAAGAGAAACATGCACCCCCTCCCTGCCCCATACGCCTACCTGCAAGGACAAAGCTCTGCCCCCACCTCCGTAAAGCAAACTGCTCATTCAGGGGTCTGGCTAAATTGATAGCAACTAAGGTACATAAAACAACTAAATGCTAGTATTGTTTTGTTCATTTTGCAGGCCTGGGGCTGGCAGCCTGAGCATCTCTTTGGAAGATGACAGTACACAATGTAGCAAAAATGGGGGATTCTCTTCTGTCTTGTCTTCGAGGCCCAATACTGTTCTCATTGTTTTGCTTTATTCTGATTAATTTTTTTGGCCTTATTTTATGCTCTGTTTTTATTGGTTTTATTGTGTTTTGTTTTTGGTTTGATTTTACTATACCTGTTGGAGTGTTCAACTATTCTGAAAATAACAAGATATACTATAGTAGCTATTGTTTTCATGGTATCTTTCTTTGAAGTTTTGTACCAGTTCTACTGCTTTGCTTTGATTGACTTCATTCTGTTATGTTTTGTTGGATTTTACTATCTTTAAAATAAAAAAAAGAATAAAAGGTGTGAGTGAAAAAGCA
>RJWM01032984.1:0-20997 GCA_004363535.1 Dasyprocta punctata | reverse complement strand
TACAAATGACGTTAAAAACATCCTTACAGACATTGTGTCAGAAAACTTTCCTGGTAGAGAAAAAGAATCTGACATACAAATAAGTGAGGCATATAGAATTCCAATTAGCAAAGATAAAACAAAAAGAATCTACTTCCAGGCATATCATAGTCAAGATTCTAGAAATCAACACAAGAACAAAATTTTAAAAGCTGTTAGGAAAAAGAAACAAATCACCTATAAAGGAAAGCCCATCAGAATTACAGCGGACTTCTCAGCACAAACTCCCAAGTCAAGGAGAGCTTGGAGTGAAGTACTCCAAGTTTTAAAAGTAAACAACTCTCAACCCAGATTGATGTATCCCGCAAATCTATCTTTCAAAATAGAGGGAGAAACAAAATACTTCCATGACAAGGAACAGTTGAGGAAATTCACGACCACTAAATCAGTACTCCAAAATGTTTTGAAGGACATTTTAGAAAGGGATGATAAGTATCACAGCTCCATGAACCCCAATAGAACGAATCCACCAGGAAAATAGAAAACAACATAAGGATAAGTCAATATGTATCAGTTTTAACCATCAATGTTAATGGTCTTAATTCACCAGTCAAAAGACATAGACTGGCAGAATGGATCAAGAAGCAAGATCCAACAATATGCTGTATAAAATAGACACATTTAATTCAAAAATATACCCATAGACTGAAAGTTAAAAGATGAAAAATAATACTCCATGCAACAGGAGTCCTGAAAAAAGCAGGGGTAGCTATTCTATTTGCAGATAAAGTTAATTTTAAACCAACACTGATTAAGAGAGACAAAGAAGGTCACTGTAAATTGGTAAAGGGAACAATCCAAGAGGAAGAGATAACAGTCATAAATATATATGCAACAAATACTAGTGCACCCAGTTATATAAAAACAATTATTAATGGATATGAAAAATCAGATAAGCCCTAATTCACTTGTATTGGGAGACCTCAATATCCCGCTGTCACAAAAAGACAGGTCAACTAGACAAAAAATCAGCAATGAAATATTAGAATTAAATCAAATCTTTGAGTAAGTGGACTTAATAGATGTTTATAGAATCTTCCAACCTACAACAGCAGAATACACATTCTTTTCAGATGCACATGGGACATTCTCCACAATAGACCATATACTGGTTCATAGAACATGCTTGAGTAAATGTAAAGGAATTGAGATTGTCCCATGCATACTATCAGACCATAATGCAATGAAATTGGAAATCCATGTCAAAAGAAACCACAAGAACTTCATTAACACATGGAAATTAAATAGCACACTTCTGAACAATCAGTGGGTCACAGAAGAAATTGAAGAAATTAGTTTCTACAGTTGAACGACAAGGGCAATACAACATACTGGAACTTGTAGGACACAATGAAAGCAGTCTTAAGAGGAAAATTGACATTGTAGGGAGTGTTGGTTCCCTGGTTTCTCTCTCAGTGAGATTGTTGTTCATATACAGAGATGCTGTTGATTTTTGAGTGTTGATTTTGTGGCCAGTTGCATTGGTAGGTCTGCCTATTCAATCTGGGGGTCTCTTGGTGGAGTTTTTGGGATCTTCTAGATAGAGTATCATGTCATCTGAAACAAAATCTATGTATATAAAAAATTAATTGTGACAGTCAGAGAAAGAAAGAATTTTGAGTGAACTGTAATTTTATCAGTGTCACCTTCAGATTTTATTTTTAATATGAAATGTTCATTTGAAAACAATTGTGTTAATAATTTGTCAGATAATGTTTCATGTCTATACTTTGTATCTTAAATAATTCTTAGGAATATCCAATATGCTGATGATTGTTGCTGTTTTGTTGGTTGGTGTGAAATTGTTATGTTTGATTTCTTATTTTCCTTTTGTTTAAAATAAAAACAATAAAAAAGGAGATAACAATGGTTAATACCCTGCATATTTTTATCTTTAGTTATTCAGAGTACGAGATACTGGCATTTAATTGCTCAAAAAATACCAGCACAAACTTATCTTTTCAATGAACTAAGAGAAATTAGTAATGTAATTATCTTAATTGCCTTATGTGTGTACACACACACACACACACACATATATATATATATATATATATATATAGCTTTGCTCTTCCTTTTCTCCTTTCCCCCAACCCCATTTCTCTTTCCTTTTGAAAAGTTTCTTCCCATTTCACAGTATCTATTGTACGTTGTGCATCTTACTTACGCTTTCAGCTTGTCACACTGGAGAGACAATATTATATTTACACATGTGAGTCTGTTTTACTTCACTTATGAGTATGGTCTTCAGTTGCATCCATTTACCTATAAAAGTCTCTGGTTTATTCTTCTTTATGTCTGAGTAGTACTCCATTGTATAAAAAGACCACATCATTTTTATCCATTCCTCAGTTGATAGGTATTTGGGTTGTTTTCAAGATCTAGCCATTACAATTTGTGCTACTATAAACATGGGTGCATATATATCTCTGTAGTATGATGTTTTTAAGTCTTTTGGGAATATATCCAGAAGGGAAATAGTTTTATAGTTTTCACTATGTTGGTTTTTCTTACCCATGAGCAAGGGATACATTTCCATTTTCTGATATCCTCTTCAATCTCCTTTTTTAGAGTACTGTAGTTTTCAACATAGAGGTCTTTTGTATCCTTTCTTAGGTTGATTCTTACATATTTCTTTTTTTTTTTTTTTTGGATATTATTGTAAAAGGTGTTGTTTCCCTAATTCCTCTCTCAGTGAGTCTTTTATTCATGTACAGGAAAGCTATTGATTTTTGAGTGTTGATTTTGTATCCAACCATGCTACAAAATTTATTAGATCTTACAGTCTTTTAGAGGAATTCTTGGGTCTTCTATGTCAAGTATTATGCCTTCCACAAATAATAATAATTTAGTTTATTCCATTCCTATCATTATTCCTTTCATTTATTTCTTCTTTCTAATTGTTCTGGCTGAAGTTTCCAGGACTACATTGAATAAAAGTGGAGACAGTGGATACTCTTGTCTTGTTCCTCACTTTAGAGAGAAAGCTTTCAGTTTTTGCTGACTTAGCATGATGTTAGCTGTTGGTTTGTCATAGATGGCTTTTATCAGATCGAGATAAAGACCATCTATTCCAATTTTCTGTAGGGTTTTTATTATGAGTGGGTACTGGAATTTGTTAAAAGTTTTTCTGCATCTGTTGAGATGATCATATTGTTTTCATCCTTGGCTCTGTTAATATGGTATATTACACTTATTGATTTCCATATGTTGAACCATTCCTGCATCCCTGGGATGTGTCTAACTTGGCTATGGTGTATAATCTTCTTGATAATTTGCTGCACTATGTTTTCCAGTATTTTGTTGAGGATTTTTGCATCTACGATCATTAGGAAGATTGTTAAGTTGGACCCTTCTTTGATTTTGGTGTCAGAGTAATGCTAGCTTTTAGGAATGAATTTAGGAGTATTGCTTCGCTTTCAATTTCATTAGAGTTTGAGAAGTAGTGATATAATTTCTACTTTAAATTTCTTGTAGAATTTAGCAGTGAATCCGTCAGGGCCTGGGCTTTACTTTGTTCGTAGGTTTTTAACTATATCTTTGATTTCATTGATTGATATTGGTTTATTTAGGAATTTTTATCCTCTTGATTCAACTTTTATAATTCATATGTATCTCAGAATCTGTCCATTTCTTCTACATTTTCCATCTAATTAGAATACAGGTTCTCAAAGTAGATGTAGATGATCTTTTGGATTTCCGTAGGGTCTGTTGTGATTTCACACTTTTAATTCCTAACTGCATGGATTTGAGTCTTTTCTTTCCTTTTTTTCTGTTAAGGTTGGCTAAGGGTTTGCTAATTTCATTTAATCTTTTAAAGAACCAACTCTGATTCATTGATTCTTTGTAATGTTTCTTAAGGCTCCAATGCATTAATTTCTGCTCTAATCTTTATAATTTCTCCCTTTGTCTGAGCTTTGGGCTTGGTCTGCTCTTGCTTTTCTAGCAGTTTGAGGTTCAGCATTAAGATTTTTATCTGCATTTCTCTTTTTCCTGATAGGAGTATTCACTACATAAGTTTCCCTCTTAGAACTGGTTTCATTGTGTCTCATAAGTTTTAGTATGTTGTATCATTGTTATCATTTAATTTTAGAAACTGTGTACTTTTCTTCTTTAATTTCATCTGTGACCCATTGGTTAATCAGGAAGGTATTATTTAATTTCCATGTGTTTATGAAGTTCTCATGGTTTCTTTTGACATTAATTTCCAATTTCATTTCACTATGGTATGATAATATGCATGGGATAATTTCAGTTCCTTTGCACTTACTAAAGCATGTTCTATGAGCTAGTATATGGTCTGTTTTGAAGAACATCTGATGTTGTGGGGTGGGACACTCTGTGGACATCTACCAAGTCCATTCGTTTAAGTTTTTCATTCAGGTCTAATATTTCATTGCTAACTTTTGTCTAATTAATCCATCTTTTTGTGAGACAATGGGGTATTGAAATCCCATATATATTTTTTTGAAGAGAAAATAACAATAAAAACAATGAGACAGTTTCAAAACAAGATGATAGGCAACTAACAATTATTGATATATTACATATTGTTGTCTTCAAAGTAATTCCTCAAATTAAAAGATATAAGCATGCAAAGTTGATCAAACAATACAAGGACAAACCATTATTTTCAATGAATAGAAATCAGTAGTATACAATTGCATTAGTGCTTATTTGATTTTTCGTGTCCATTAATATTTGTTTTCTATAATTTTGTGCACTGGTATTTGTTGCAAATATATTTATTATTGTTATGTCTTCCTCTTGGATTGTTCCCTTTACAAGGATGTAGTGATCTTCTTTATCTCTCTTAATCAGTCTTAGATTGAAATTCACTTTGTCTGCAAATAGAATAGCTAACCCTGTTTTTTTCTGGGTTCTTGTATTGTGGGATATTGTTTTCCATCCTTTGACTTTCAGTCTATGAATTTGTTTTAGAATTAAACCTGTTTCTTGCATGCAGCATATTTTCGGATCCTGCTTCATGATCCATTCTGTCACTCTTTATCTTTTGATTGGCAAATTGAGACCACT
The DNA here is from genome assembly GCA_004363535.1 of Dasyprocta punctata. NCBI lineage: Eukaryota > Metazoa > Chordata > Mammalia > Rodentia > Dasyproctidae > Dasyprocta > Dasyprocta punctata. The sequence goes on along the minus strand of RJWM01032984.1, from coordinate 15,921 downwards.
AACACTGATGGTTATAAATGATATGTACTAACTTATCCTTTTCATATTATTTTCCTGTTGTTGGCTCCCCCTCCACTCCCTCTGTTTAATTGTTTGCCTTGCCTGTTGGATTCCTTCAGTTGGGGTTCGTGGAGTTGTAGTCCTTTTTATCTCTTTCTAGAATGTTCTTCAAAACATTTTGGAGTGTTGTTTTGGAGGTCATAAATTTCCTCAGGTTTTCTTTGTACTGGAAGTATTTTTCTAACAGTTTTGAAAGATAGTTTTGTGGGGCACATCAATTGGGATCGGAAGTTATTTTCCTTTAGAGCTTGAAATACTTCACTCTGAGCGCTCCTTGACTTGAAGGTTTGTGCTAAGAAGTCAGTTATGATTCTGATTGACTTTGCTTTATAGGCTATTTGTTTCTTTTCACTAACCACTTTTAATATACTATTCTTGTGTTTAACTTCTAGAATATTGACTATGATATGCCTGGCTGTGGATTTTTTTTTTATTGCAGCCAATTGGAGAGTTATATGCCTCACTTATCTATGTGTCAAATTCTTTTTCCCTACCAGGGAAATTTTCTGTCATGACATCTGTGAACATTTTTTCATATATCATTTGTGCTATCTCCTTTTTAAGAAAAAAATCTGTGAAAAAGGAAGAGGTAATTTTGTCAGAATGAAGTGAAGAAATGCTGGTCAGAAATAAGAAAAAAGGTAGTGTCTCCTCTTTAAACACTATGAAATAGGGGCCAGGGATTTAGCTCAGAAGGATAAGCACCTGCCTGGCAAGTATGAGGCTGTGAGTTTGATCCCCAGTACCAAAAAATAAAATAAAATAAAATAAAATAAAATAAAATAAAATAAAGACTATGACAGAAGATTGATATAAATAGAGCATACAAATTTGGTGAAGGCAAGGTAAAAGCCTTTACATAAGAAAAGTTCTGTTTTCTAAAAGAAGTTCATCAGATGGAGTTATACAAACATAGCATAAGATAATTTGATGAGTTATCAAAGAATGTGATTTTTTTAAGAAAGTAACTTCACAGAGAAATTAAGTCCTCTCTCAGGTGATGACTACACATTTATAAAGCCATCAAAATGACTGGGGTTTTGTTTCTACCTTCTAACAATATTTAGCAACATTGGTATAAGCACACAGAAGGTAGAGGTTTATTCATGTAGTTTTGCTGAGTGGAGAAAGATATTTGAGAAAGAAATTGAAAAAGAATACATAAGTAGTTTGAAGAGGAAATAATCACGATAAATCATGGAGTCAAAGTTTAAAAGAATAGTGGGTGCAGCATGTGGTAAAAATAAAAAATATAATATCAATAAAATAAATATGTCCACTGGAGAGTTCAAATTATATTAATTACCCTGTATCTACAAAGAGATCCTGATCTGGAACTGAAGATAAAAGACAAAATGGGCAAATAAGGTTGACTGGTCTTGTGAAAAGTTCAAATTATGTGGGGGTAGAATCCTTTTGAATAGAACTGCTTTGATCATAAATATTCTATTTTCAATTTTTGTTTTCCTTTTAATTTTATATTTTTATTGCATCAATCAATAGAACTACAAATATTTTAACAAGTAAGATTTTTCATATTAAAGTTTTAGGAGCTGATATTGTAATGTGGTAACATGATAATTCTACCAAAGTTAAGTGTCTTAGTTTATGACTTGAACTTGCTGCTTAATACATTTGTAACCATTCCTACATGGCCGTGTGGATTCATATATAAATATTTCTAAATTGTAAGAAATTCAAAATGCAACCAAATTATAGTAATATACTGTATTTGTATAAATGTTGCCCTTGCTTGCTATCTATAAGTTTTGAGAATGGAAATATAAAATTCCCCAATGGGTCATTCAAAAAGCAAAACTATGTTAATTTATTAATTTTTCTTGGAATAGCAGGTTCTTTATTTTTACTCTCTTACATGAATCCTAAATTTTATTTACTTTTTACTTAATTTTACTACCAGAAATAAATCCAAAATTTCTAAGTTAAATAACATGTATCTTTAAAAAATAATTTAAATGAGTTACATATATATACATATTTCCAGTGATGAATGTAATGATTATGTATTATAAATATGTACTACTAAAAATTTTTAAAAATACATACCTGAAAACTGTTATGAAGGAAAGCTGAAAAGGAAATGTACTAGGAAACAAAGAAATGATCAATCAGAAGGGATAAAAGTGCCTTACTTGAACATCTTTTATATTACAATAAAAGCAAATATATTAAAATATTAAACACATAGATATCGTGGGTAAATTTCTTCTCTGTTTATAGTAACAAGTTATATCTATGAATTTCCAGAGGTTTCTATTTACCTCATAATATTATAAACAGCTAAACTATGTAAAAGTATTATAGACACTCAGATAGGGCTAGGCCCATCAGGAGTCAATACAGAGAACGAAAACACATTACAACTGTGGCCAGAGGTCCATCTGCTGGAGGCCAGGCCTCAAGATAAAGACAAAATGACCAGGTCTACATGCCTCCCTAGGGGACGAACAAAGGACTAGAAACTGTGCTTACCAAATAGACATTGGTTGTCCTTCTGGGTGACCAGAAACCCTTAGTTCATCTCTTCCTGTAAAGGTCCTTGTTCCATCCATGTATCCTTGCCACATGATGTGTTTTCCCATTGATCAATGTTACTGAAGTGGATAAAATCATAATCTTATTGATTGATCATAGTTTTGTCCTGAGTTCTACCCACCTTATGATTTTGCTCCCATCTTGTGATTTTGCTTTACTTTGTCAAAGGAGGTTCAGGGTAACCCATTTCTCAAGTCCCCTCTTGTCTCTCAGGAGCTATCTTTTTCTCTCAATAAATATTTCATACTTTTAACCCCCATTTTTCCTCGAAATTCATTCTTCAGTTTTGGTGAACATGAACTTGACATATCTGACATCTAGAAGGTTTGGGAATAACATTTGTCTCCCCTATATCAATATTTAGGGACTCCTGATGCTGTTTAAATATATGCATAAATCTAAAATGCATAGATATTCTGTGGCCATGTATAGCCATATTTTGATACTTTGGATTACATTGAAAAATTGAAGTCCACTGATACACCCTTCATGCTCACACTGACCTCACAGTTTTATTCCCAGTTTTTTCTTGACTGTCCTTGAGATGTGTCTATGTAATTCATCCTATCCCTCCCTGTTATTGAAAAAAATAAAAATAAAAGAAACTGATAGTAACCCTAGGACATTCGTCCTACGTGAAAAAGCAAAGTCATTTATCAGGTTGGCCATCAAACTGACATACCCAAGTTTAAAGTATGCCTCAGATAGATTCCTGAATCCATGCTTTAAGAATCTACTTAAATTTCATCAATTTTTAGAAGGACAATTGAAAATACCTATTGGCTGGAAGACAGATAATGTGGATTATTTGGTATAATTCTTTAAGAATTTTAGAAGTGGTTCAAGACTGAAGAATATATTTCAGTATCAATCATGTATACAAAACCTAAGAGGAAAGAGGATTACAGGATAAAGACACTTTGCAGAATAATAAGTGGATATATACATAAAGAAATTACCTTTTAAATGCATTATGTGAGAAAATATATATTATGTTAAAAATTAAACTCCAGAAAGAAAGCAAGAAAGAAATCCATCAGAATATAATTATTGGACTTTAGCTTAATCAACATAACTTATTAAAACTTGGAATTAAAAAAATAGTTTCAGTGTGGTTTAGGAAGAACTTCTATGCTATAACTTGAAAAAAAGAGCCTAAGGTTATATTTAAAGCTGTGATCAGAAACAGAAGTTTTGATAGATCAAAGTAACATCTTCTATTTTATGTATCTCTGCAGAACAATTAAGAATTTGTTAACCATCTGCTAGGTTGTGGCTTTTAACAGAAACTAAAAAGAATAGAACACATTTGAGTCATCATATGCAAAAGAGTTTTATTTACATTAGAATGAGAGTTTGTTTTTGCTAGAGAGCTTTAATAAAGAAGTTTCATATAAGCAGATAAATTATTTTACATGCTCAGGCTAGGTAATGGGTCAAACAGAAAATCTCTCTCATTAGGTAGAGCTATGAAAGTTGTAAGGTTATGACAGTTGTGAATAAGGACAGCCAATTAAAATGCACCCCCGAAAAAATTAACAGTTTCTACTTCATAGCAGTACTTTATGAAGGATTTCAAGCTCCTTTGTTTTAAAGGAAATTAAAACAAAATTAGGTTAAGTATTTCAGCTTTAAAAACTCAGCTTGTTCTGTCATAATTGGGAATTGCACTACTTATGAAGTAAAGATGGTTCATACAGTTTTGAATTGCAGGATATTCTTTTCAGTGCCAATATTTATGCAATTTTATGTGAAAACTGTTTCTTTAATCAAAATATTTTTAACTAATAACACACTATATGCCTCAGGAGAAAAGAAAAAGTAGAAACTAACAGGAAAATAGGCTAGTCATTTTAATTTAATTGACTACTCAGAGAAAAATGTAAATGCATAGAAAAGGGAAAATTCCTTTAAAAATACATAATCTCTTTTGATCAAATAACTGAAATACTTCTCAGTCTTATATACTCTTGCCCTCTACACTATGAAATTATGAGCTGCCGATTGTTGGATTTTGCCTTGTTCAATAACCTTCACAAAAATACCTTCTGAAGAACTTACAGGGAGTGCATAAAGAGGCAAAGCACTCTCAGTTTCGAAATTGTTTTGTTGAAGGTGTCTATTGCAATTTGAAAGGTAAATTCCTGGAATAAAAGTTGTCACTTAAATACCCATTGGGTTGATACAGAACAGTTGAAGAACAGCAACATACTTCATTTATGCTTAAATTCCATTGATTTTTATGCAAATATCTTCATATATTCACTCTCTATTAGAATGATATACATAAGATCCAGGAAGTATTTTGGAGAATATTTAACCCAACGGGTTCATTATAGAGATGAAGCATACCACCATCTAATAGTATAGCCCAACAGCGACTCTGATTCCTGCTTCCACAACTAGACAAGTGAGTGGCCCCAAGAAATTAGGACAGCCACACAGGCAACAAATTTTTTCCGTGGGCAATTAGGACTCAAGAGACAAAAGCACTTAATCATCTAAGCTAGGAAAAGGAGAGAATACTTTACAGATGGCTGCCTTCTATCTGAGAAATAAACTGGGATCTCACATTCTGGTTTTTAAATTTCCTTATATTCTTGTTTTTACTGCCTGTTCCATTCCTGACTTTGTTCTGTGTCCCCAGGTTGAGAACCTCTGTTCTCCAATTTTTCCAAAGAATTAAGCTCCTCTCACCTCTTAGAAAGGGTGGGAGTGGGGAAGTAGACCCCTAGATTCACGTGGAGGGGAGGGTGCCAGAGCCCAGGAGTCTGCAGAATCTCTGGAGGTTGCACTGGCAGTGCCCCTCCCCACTGTTCCCCGCAGTACCTGCTGCTCCTAAGCACTTGCAGAAACACCTAAGAACATTTCCCACCTGCTCTGTCCGCGTGTGCCACTTCCCTACACTGAAAACATGTGCGTTTTTACTTCATTAAATACTGCTTTCTAACTTCTTGAAAAAAAAGTGAGATAACTTAAATTCTTCTGCTGTCTTCCCTATTTTCATCTTGGTAGGTTAATATCATCTTTTTGGACAGTCATTTACTTATTTTTATTAGTACATGTTTCCAGTATTTATCAGGCAAAATATACATTCATATGAATAAGTACGGGGTTTTAGCTCAGCAGCATAAGCGCCTGCCTGGCAAGTGTGAGGTCCTGAGTTCAATCCCCAGAATGAAGAAAAAAAAAAAAAAAAAAAGGATTACACATGAATAAGTATGAAACTTTTTGCTCTTAAATAACTGTATTTTTTAAAGCTATATGATATAATTATGTGGCATTGAATAAAAATTTCAAGATTTTCTTTTCTGTAGTCTTGTTTATCATGTAGAATAGTGCTTGATCAATAATTATGTTAGAATGAATATACAGATTTACAAAATCAGAGTAATAATTTCTCTGTGTTTTTCAAACTGTAGTTCTATACCTTGTTCTTTTTATTTATAGTTGATATTAAATTCCCACTGACGTATAACTTCACAGTATTGAATTGCATGGAAATTATATAAATACTGTCCATATTACCACTAAAAGCAAATCTACTTCCTGTATAATGATTTAGAAATAACTAATAAAATATATAAGTATGCTTACATGTGCAAATATGTATTACATAACCTATGAAGTAAGAGGAAAACAACTTCACTGTTTACTATTTGCAGTAGAGTTAATTGTCTCTGAAAATATATAAGATCAGTCCTAAAAGTGGAAAACTTTAGCAATACTCTTGATTTGGCATCAAAAGTGGATCTAATCTTGAATTGCACAGTACACCTTTCTCTTTAGCAGGTACTCTTCACATATCATTTAGAAAAGACCTTCACACACTTTGATTGCGTGGATTAGTCTATTATGCTATGATGTGTGCACAACGTGAAGTTCAAAAAAGAAAACTTCGAAAGCATACATTTTCCATCCTTTGAGAAACTTAGCCTGTTTCAAACTTATTTAAAACTTTAAAAGGTTTCTCAACCAATAGTTTTCATCATATTAATTTTTTAATTTACTGAAGATAAATAATATAGTCCAAACCAAAGATCAATTCTCCCAATTTAGGATTCTTTTCATTTAATTTATAATTTTCCTGCTCTTTTACCATTATTCTGCATCTTGATTCTCTATCATTATGGCTTTTAAAATATCTTCATTTAGTTGTTCCTTTCGGCCTTTCCATCTCCTTTTTATTTTTCAGTGATGAAGGTATTTCAACAAAATAATAGGTAAATTTGACAAACAAGTTTCAAAAATTATATAATTCTTGTCTTCTTATATAATGTTCAATTTGCTGAAGGTATATGTATCTTAGTTTAAAATGCATTGTTTAAATAATATTTGGATAATCTCACATTAAACATTAGGAGATAATTAGAGAGGTAGAATGACAAGGAGGGACAGATAATTGAAGCATCATAAAGATAGAATTATGTAGGGGAAGAATTGGAGAAACTATAATAGAATATGGGTCTATAGTACAATTTAAATGTTATTCATACTATCGATTCAGCTACCATGAGGAACAAATAACTAAACAGAATGCTGCATCTGTCTCTCTCTTTCATGGTTTACACAACACATATACACATGCTGTGTGTGTGTGTGCACACGTGTGTGTGTGGGTATATGTACCATAAAAGTCAACAGCATGTACTATGTGGTCATGAAGATTTTCTACAAATGAGCCTTGATAAAGCTACTAATTCCTCTAAGTCTCTGTACTCCTTCATACAATGAGGGCAATAATATTTGCTTCACAGTTTGTTTTCATAGTATTTCAATACCATTATATAGAGTGTTTGATTGTTGAACGAACACACAGTCTGGGAAATACTCAGAGGTGGAAAACACTGTTAGCTAGTCACCAAAATGTGTATTTTCTCCTCTATCAGATCAGAATGAGGCCATAACCACTGGCTGCTCTTGAAGACAGAGGAGCCGCAACTACCACTGTCTGACGAATGGATTACAGAAGAAAAGGATGCACCCCGCTGCTAGTTCTAGACAATAAATATTTGCATGCATAACCTTTCTGCTCTTTTCCCTTCCATTGGTGATGAGACTTGGCCTAGCGGGTCCATGTGAAACATATTACAGAGTCCATCAGTGTGAATCCTGAATAACTATGTTTAATGTATTCCTGTCTGTCTTATTGTCCCATCCAATCTAAACGTTGCCTTCACCAAGATGAAACCAGTTATCTCCCCTGACAAAAGCTCCTGTTATCCTGCTATTATTAGAGCATTTGCCTTAGAATATTTGCAATTTGTTAATTTTCTTTGAATCTTTGAAATGGGTGTAAATTTTCTTTCAGGGTCCGGTCAGTTTTATGACCTAGAAAATGACATTGCCAAGGACCTAGAAACCATCACTGAAATAAAAACGTGAAAAGAGATGGCACCACCATCACCCCATCTTTCTGGGAGGCCAGAAGCCGAACTTCAATGGGCATCCAATTAGCAAACCCAGATGCCTAATCACAGAGAAGAACATTTTCAAGTCCAAAAATAAATTAACGTGCTCCACACATCCTATTAACCATACCCCCCACCACAACCTCCAGTACTTTTATGCTGGCTTACTCCAGAATTTAACAAACCTCCCATCAATTGTTTCAGATATATTGAACTCGATCTCTTTCTTGTCTCCCCTCTCATCTCTCTCTCTTTTATCTCTCTTCTCTCCATCACCCTCTCCTGTTTTTCCTCTCCTTTCCCTTCTCTTATATCCTTCTTCTACCCACCTCTCTCACTCACTGCAATTACACTGAATAGTCTTTCTGGATTGCTTAACTTGCCTCACATAATATTTATGTTGATACTTCAACTGAATAGTTTTAATTATTAGGTGAAAAATAGGTTCTATGGCCTACAAGCATGAGTTATTCTAAATATAGGGATTGTGTAATCAGTAAAGAAATTAGAAACGAGTTGGCATGCTGCAGTTATAAAAATTTGAAATATAAACTTTTAGCAGTTGAAATGGTTAAGCAAACAACAAACTGAGGTCTGTGAGAAGATAGATTCGGTAGGCAAAAAGGTACTGGGTCAAAACAGGTAAAACTCCATGAACTCTTAACGCAGAATGGTTACTTTGGAGATAGTTAGAAAGAGACAGAATGTTGTTTCCTGTTTAGTCCTTGCTTCTTATAACCAGGTATTACCGTAAAGAGTTCCACAAAAAGTTCCTGCACAACAGCAGAGATGTAAATATCAGAATCCAGGATCTGAGGATTTTTAAAGATTGAAGAGAAAACTATTTCTATAATCCAAAAATGATAAATAATGCTGTGAGAATATTTGGGTAAGAAAAACACCTTTGATTGTATGATTTATCAGAATAATGAATTCATAAGGCACCACTTGTTATTACCATGGTTTTAGTGATTCTAACTGTAGTGGGGAAAATACATGAAGAATGAAAGAAAGAGAGGTGGTGGGGAGGAGAGAGGAGGGAGAAAAGGAGAGGGACAAAGACAGAGACAGACCAAGAGAGACCAAGAGAGAGGCCTTCCTCTATTGTTCCTAAGACATGGCATATTCTTAGAGTACAGTCACTAGAAATCACAAATTAACACTAGCCAACCCATATGGCATATTGTTAAGAGACTTCAGGAAAAATTTTATGTTCATGAATATACCTGGCATAGTGAAGAGTACTGGGTTTGTCTAAATTTTGGCCTCTTGGGGCCGGAAATATAGCTCAGCAGCGTAAGCGCCTGCCTGGCAAGTGCAAGGTCCTGAGTTCAATCCCTGGTGCCAAAAATAAAAAAAAAACAAAACATTTTTGGCCTATCATGGATTGTGTCCTTTGGAAATTCACTTAATTGTCTTTGCTTCAATGTACAGACAAATGTAGTGACAAATGCTAGAATTAATCAGTTAAGGTTCTTTTACATAAATTGTATATATCCACGGATAAGCTGCTAAGGACCCCAGGAAATGTAACGAAGGAATAGAAACTAAATTCTATGATTAATTATTTTAAAACTGTTCATCTGAAAATTGACAAGCCTCTCCTCTTTGGCAGGCTGCTTCAGCCAACCAAAAAAGAATTCAAACACACAGCACGTTGAATTCCACAGGAAGCAAAGAAAATAAATGTACAGACATGTAGATATCTAAATAGCAAGCTGCAGTCTATACTATTAGAAAATCTTGAGATTCTTTTCAAAGCAGAATGACATAATTAAATATTTTTCCTTTTCAGAAGCAGAGAGAACAAATAGCATTATTTCTTTGTTCATTTTAGCATGATATTTACATATAGATCCTGGAAACTGATTAGGCTAGTGCTAAATTTCAAAGAACAACAATCTAGTTCTTACAGAGTTGACTGGCCTAGATATTAATAAGGATATACATACTAATGATGATGAACCAGCTGTCCATGGAAAAGCTGATTTAGAGAATATTCAGTTTTATCATTTCGACAGCTCACATGGGAAACTATACCATATTCGTTTCCTTTCCTTGTGCTAGAGTCAAATTAGAATTTCATTTAAAGATAAGGAGCCAATATGATAGCATTTTACATCCTCATCTTTATGACCTACTTATTTTTAATACTTTTGTTAAGAGATGGGGATTCTTCAATGTCAGATAACAGTGATTTTATTTCACTGTATATTTTCTATTTTAGTGATATTTTTTGTAATAACAATTTCTTCCTTCTGTCAAATGTATCTCTAATGCCTCTGAGATCATCTTTGTTATTGCCATTTGTTCATCTAAACCTTTTTCAAGGGGGAATTTTTCAGGTATTTTTCGATTTCTTATTAAGTATGACTCCATTATACTTGATTTCTCATTTAATAGTGTGTCGTTCATTTCTAATTATGGCAGATAATTAATTTCTAATTAGAAATAGGTAACAGTAATATGTGTCTTTGTGTGTGATATTTTAAATGAACATAGTAACATTCTGATCAGAAGAACTCATTACTAACCAAACTTTAATGTCTTCTTTGGTAATAGAACCAAAGGAGGTGGAAATTAGTAGATTACATCATGATACAGAGATCTAAGGAAAAAAGAAATAAAATTAATATTCTGTGTGCCCACTTTCCTTGGACAATACTTAGTTACTTTTCTCCATGCTGACACCCAAAGTTAGAGAAAAAAAGTTTATTTCAGATCACAGTTTATAAAGGTTTCAGTCCATAGTCAGCTGGCTCCAAGGCAGGTTGGCATGGCAGAGGGGCGTCACAGAGGAGGTGGTAAGCAGCGAGAGTCAGCAAAGAGGCAGCAGCAGCAGTAATAGCAAGACTACTTTTTGACCCTTCATACTCCATCCAAGTTATAAACCTATTGATTGGTGCCACCCACACCCAGGATGAGACTTCCATTATCTACACCCAGAACTATATTAAACCAATTCAGTTATCACACACCCTGAATCCCAGTGTCACACACCCTAAGTCAGTTTCACATACCCATGATCCAGCCACCTCTCAGAAGCTCCACCTATGAGCACACAAGGCTTTGTGGGGACATCTAAATATAAGCCACAGCAGTTGCTATTTTATCAATATGAATTTTACTTATAACATGAGCCAGATAAAACTGAATTTATGCTATTAATAACTTTTATTTCTTGAGTTTTCCCTACTGTTTACACTTTCTTTCTATAAGGTAAATACTCTCATAGCCCAAGTCTCCTTAATATGCTATATTCCCACCTGCCTGTTTCACAAAGCATCTGTACACACATCCTGCACATGGTACAGAGATAGGCTTCACTAAGACAAAACTTTCAAGTTATGAACGAGTACAACATATGCAGTTTCCCAAATTCTTATTATTACAGAAGTTAAGCTGAGCACAGATAAATGGTCTGCAAACATCGTGGCCAACCATCCTGTAGAGAAAGTTTTCTAGCCTGTAATGTTGTATACATTTACAGGGACAGGGTTGCGTGGTTGGGGAGAAAGTGGTAGAACATTTATACTGCAAGGTGATAATAGGATATAGAGCTTTTCTGGAAAGGGGAAGGCAGCCTTGGGATCCAATAGCTGGAAATATCTAGATTTTACTGAACTCATTCTGTTAAATTCTCGAGCAACCTAGGAAAGTGGGAAGGAAAACCCATCCAGTGGCACACTGAATGGTTTTCTGACATCCTCATGAAAAATGTCCCACCTTCTCCTCTTTTTCTCAGTGACTTAATTTCTGCTATACAAATCATAAATCAAAGATTGCCATTATATTAAAACACTGAGATTGTTAAGTTATATAGCTACATAACAATCATAGTCAATTTTAAACATAACTCTTATAACCGGAATAAAATAACTTGTGTACATTAAATCTTTACTGTTACCAAGAATTATGTTAAACATTTTATATGTATTACACACTAGATTTAATTCCTGTAAGAATTCATGAGATAAATGCTATTATCCATCACAAATATTTGGTTATTAAAAGGGTGCATTAGTAAATCATGTATTCACTAGAATAATTGAATGTAAGATAGGGAATTTAAACATTTTGGCATTCTGGGTGAGAAATGCACAAGAGTAGAATATATACATTTTAATCCTAAATCATAATAATTCTAATTGCTTTTGACAGCTTTAAAGCAACACAGATCATCTAGTTTTCCTGAAATATGCTAAAATATCTGGAAATAAAGGTGTGAAAAACAAATTTCTGTGCCCTGAAGATTAAACAGAGAGATAGCATCCCTCATAAATTAACCACAACTGATTTAAGCAGATATCCACTGTAGAGAAAGTACAAAACAATATTGAGTAAGTATTCCCTTCTTCAATTTTTAGCAGATCTGTTTCCTGAATATACATAATTCATGCATCTATCAGGTCACTTTCTTTTCAGCATCTCAAAGGGAAGCTGGGAGGAAAAGACATTTCCATACTAATCAGTCAAAGAATATTTACATTACACTCAACTGCTGTTCCTGAGATGTGCATACTGGCTACAAAAGCCTAAATATCTTATGAGCTATTAAAGCATCAAGGCTGAATTGGAGCATCAGTATTTTTAAGATTATACTGTAAAAATTTACTATTCAATTCCCTTTACCCTTTTCTCTTTACCATTACTTCTCCATTTAACAACCTGAGGTCTCTCTAATAGGTCTTTGATTCCTGTGTTTTTTGCTACCTTCACAGTAACCACTTTGGAATCCTGATTCAAGAGCAGTCACCCTCATTTACCCTTCTCTTATCCAGCAACAGATCGCTACTTAATCCCCATCTATTTTTCAAAAGAGTTCACCAAGATGTTTCAGGTGGAAGAAGAGAATACTAACAACTCTAATTGCCCTAAAAGTACGATTTGTATTGTCAGTTTTTACCTTTAATGTATAGAAAAGACCTCAAAACCTTGGACTGAGATGGACAGAGTGCTGTCAACAGCCATTTCACAAATACTTTGGTTTTCCAAAGTATACAAAACAGTAAGATCATGCACAGCAAATAACAACATGAGGTAAGAAAAGAAACCCTGGTACTTCATTCTGTTCTCTAAGATGCCAATTCAAAGAAACACAAAACCAGTGAAATAAATCTATTCAGAATCCTTGTCTCTTTTTTATTCTTCTTTAGGCACTATGAGGTGTTCCTTTTGCAGCCTTGTATCATTTATTTTTCATGTGCTTTAGGGAACAAGACTCCACCCAATTGCTTTGGAACAGGATGGCACAGTTTAATAGATGTCATGAGCACAGAGGAACTTTCATGATGTTGTGACTAAATTTTTCTTTTCTTAATTGCATACCATTATTCCTAATTATGTTTACTAGTATGGTGCTAAGTAATTATACTCCCTTCTTCCTGTTAACACCCTTCAGATATTAGTAGCAGTTGTGTCCCTCATTAATATTAGCTGAAAAGGCTATGTATAATTAATTTCGTATTTTCCAGATTTCTGTCAAATTCTCCTCCTCTTCCAAACTGTTTTCCTCTCATGCATCCAGAGCGCTTCTGCATCTGTAGTACATAGTTTTTCCACCTTTTGACGCATTTTACCCTCTTAAGACCAGTAATGATTCGTATCTCATTCTTTTAACTTTTAAACTAATCTCTTAAAAAAGTCATCTTTTCTTTCACACTTTATCATTTTATCATTTTCTTCCTTCTTTTACAATAGAATTGTCTTGATATTCTTTTCAGAGCTATTATCTTAAACTGTGTAATTCTCTTCATAAAGGTATGAATTATAATGCCGTAGATATTCTGAATTTTTCTGTCTTTGTTCCAGCCTAAGGTGCAAAGGAGGCCGTCTCTTCCTCCAGCATGGCCCTGACTACCTTTATGTGGGGTCAGATCTCATACCTAACTAAGCCTTCCACTCTCTGGCTTCCAGCCTGAGATAGATAGATACCCTTTGTTGGTCTCTAGCCTCAGAAGCCATGTGATTCCCTTGTACACATGCACACTGCAACAAAGTGTGCATGAGTGAGTGTTTCATGGGCAAATTTTAGATAAGGAAGCAGCAAACATTCTTTCTCCCTTGTTTACCTGCTATCAGTATTCACTGTTTGGGCTGAAAAGCAGGGTCGACCAAGGACACACCTACATCTGCTTCCCCTGCCACTCAACCTTGCTTCCCTAATCATATCCCTAAGCAAGTATCCCCATAGAATCCTTTGCTGGAAGCTTTACTTCCCAGTGACCCCAGGCTGAGACAAACAATTTGCCATCCTTGAAAAACTTACTTCAGGATAAAAGAATCATTCAGTCAATTTCACAACTCTCCTTCTGTACTTTAATCTTTCTTTAGCCATTTTAGTCCTTTAAAAATATCGAAAACTATATAATATAAAAAGAGAAGTACTAAAAGAGGCAAAAAAAGAGAGATGTTTTCAATAGAAAGGAGAAAGGAGATGAAATTTATTGCACAAATAATTATAGTGTCTTCATTAACTTTTCCAAAAATCCAAAGAAATAGACAGTTATACATTCATATGCTGTATAGCAAGGTTTTGATCAACAGTGAACCACATATTCAGTCATCCTATGAGACTGTAATGGAGGTGAAAAACTCCTATCGCCTTGTAAAGCCACAGTCATTGAATTTGTGGTGGCACTGGTATAAATGAAACTAATTTGCTGCTGGACATACAAGAGATTAATGCATACAATTATGTGTAATACATGATGCCAATAATGACAATAAATGACTGTTACAGATTTATGTATTTACTACAGTTTTCATCAATTTCTATTTATAAAAATGTTTACTGTAAAGCAGTGTGTACTGTTATGCCCACAGCAGCCTCACATAACTGGTGTTTAATGAAACTTTTGATTGCATCAAGAGGCCACATCAAGGGACTCACCTATACCATCTAGGTTTGTGTGAGCACACACAATCCAAAAGTCTTCTAATGGCACATTTCTCTGAAGATATCCCTATCATTGAATGACACATGACTATTAACATGTTTCCACTGTATCTAAGTGGAAGATTCACTCCTTATTCTTCATGCAAATAGAAAGTTTTAATACAAAATACTTAAATCAAAATGAATAGCTTCACACTTTGTTAGGTGAAAGCATTGATTATTTCATGGTTTATGTAAGTCAGGAATCTTAATCTCTCAATTTATGTGTCAGTTGACCTGAAGTCCTCTAAAGGCTAAACTGGAGAAGAAACTGCTCCCAAGTTCATGTAATCATTAACATGATTCAGTCTCTGCTCCTTACAGATAGTTTGCTATAAGTTGCTGCCAGGTTTATGATATTTGGTCCTCTCCAACATCTCAACTTGCTGTATCAAAGGGTCTGAGATGAGAAAGCAACATAGACAGTCTGCCTACTGAAAGAAGCAAGAGTGCTCTGTAACTTAATCACTGAAGTGACATCCATCACTATTACTAAATTCTACTAAAATCAAGTGACTCAGAGGGAATTATACAAGCCATGAATAACTAGGATCAGGCTACTTTGAGACTACTATAGAAAATTTGCTATCACACAATTTAATTTAATAAAAAAGACATATAGCAAATATTAAAAATAAAGAAAAAAAGATGAGTTTCAGTAATTCTGAGGTGAAAATTATAGATCATAAACTATCTAAAATGATGTTGCAACCACTGTAAAATTCCAACCATCTACAGTACTAAATCTACAATTTTAAAGTATTGGATATGTTGTTGTTGTTTGCTGATCTCTTTAGTTTTCTGTTTCTTTTATGTATGATCATACTTTTATGCTTTATTGGTTTCACTCTGAACTATTTCGCTTGGTTATATTAGATCTGATGTTATGGGTAGTTATTTCAATGATAACAAGAGGTACTCTAAGGGGAAAAGAAGGAAGGAAGAGAAAAGGAAAAA
>RJWM01032983.1:0-21005 GCA_004363535.1 Dasyprocta punctata | reverse complement strand
CCACCTCTTTACCTGTCCCGGTTTGTGGCCTGGTGCTTGGGCCAGACCTTCAGGGTGAGACCAAATCACCAGGGAAAAAGACCCAGCAGAGCCAGGAACCCTTGGGGCCTGGCCTCTGCCTTGGGCAATGGACAGTGACCCCCAGGTGCTCACCGTAAGCAGAGCGTCCGTCCACGGAGCTGGCGGGGCTGCTGTCCAGGCTGAGTTTGCCCACCACCAGGCTGTCGTAGGCAGCCTGGTTGAGCTGCGGCAGGGAGATGGCGTTCTTGATGATGGGCGAGATGGCGGGTGGAGCTGGTGAGGGGGCGGGGGGCGAGGCCATCCTTCGGGCCGGGACCCCGACCCTCCGCACCTGCTGCAGCTTCCTGGCCAGGAAGCTGCGGGGGGAGCGGTGGGTGCTTCTGGAGCTGCCACCGTGGTTGCTGAGGAAGGAGGTGTCCCCGAAGACGTCCCCGCCGCGGCCCACATGCATGGTGTGGCGGAAGTCCCCGAGCGGGGGGCTGATCATGTCTGCAGTCAGCCGCCTCTTCCCCTGCGAGCTGGATACCCAGCCCATGGGCGACAGCTTGCCCAGGCTCATGGTGGGGGCTCCTCCGCCCCCCTGGGGGCCGGGCATCGGCTCTGGCTGCTCAGGACTGCCTGTCCATGCCCACTTGGGGCTGGGTACAGGGGCAGGCCGGGCTCAGGGGCCCCTTGTCAGCTCCGTGCTCTGGATGGAGGGTAGGGGCCGAGGCTGCAGTGCGGCTCTCCTAAGGCGCCGTCCCCAGTGCTGGGCTCCTGGCCCTGGGAAGCAGCCACAGACAGCAGGCACGAGATGGGCCTCAGAGGTGGGCAGCCTGCTCCTGGCCAGGGGTGGAGACCTGGAGGGAGGACAGAGAGGACAGCGATGTGATGTGACCACAGACTGGTGCAGAGAAGGAAATCTGGGGTCCGAACAATGACAGCCAAAGAGAACAAACAGTTACACCCAACGACACTGATAAAAGCTGCCGACCGAATGCTGAGCGGAAGCTGGGCACAAAGGACAAGCCGAGGGAGTCGGCGGAGAGAAAGTTCAAGGGCAGGCAGGCACGGGCCACAGATATCAGAGCTTGCTCGCCTGGAAGCAGGTGTGGACTGAGTGGCACGGAACGTCCCTGCAGCTGCCCATGAAGAAAAGCATCAGTAAGGGGCAGCATGGTGGTGCCCGGGGCCTCCAGTGAAGCACCTGGAAATGCCCAGGTGTCACCTGCATCAGTCATTTAACACACACAGCGGCCCTGAGGGAGGCATGACAATAGGGAGGGGAAACTGAGGCACCAGAAGTCGAGTGACTTGCCGAAGACTACACAGTAACACACAAACCCAAGGACCCCTGAGCACCAGGCAACACTGTCTCTGGTTGGCATGCGTAACAGGGCACCTCCCTTCTCTGTGGGCTCAGATCCCTTCCTTCCGGGGAAGCCAGGATCTAGGAGGCATTGCTACAGGGCTCTGTGTAAACAGCCAGCACAGAGGTGCCCTGGACACCTGCACCTCGAGGTGCTTCCTAGAAAACAGATTCTGTGGTCGAAAGTGGCTTTTTCCAACTCCTCTTGCATGCCTGACAGATTCAAGACTCTGAGAAGGCCCTCAGGAAAGGATTTATCCGTTGGTCACACTGATGTAGGATCCTTGCTGTGAGGACACAAGTTTTGGAAGAGCACAGTTGTTCCCTGTCCATGGTCTTCCTTCCTGGTCTCCCACTGTGCCACCCCCCACCCCCACCCCCTGCCCCAAGTGTCGCTAAGCATCTCTTGGTATGTGACCTCTTTCTCAAGGGTATTATACTAGATAAAGTCCAGGCTAAGTGGGGTGCAGAGGTGCACACGATGCCTGCAATCCCAGTACTCTGGGAGGCTGAGGCAGGAGGACTGCAAGTCAGAGCCCAGCCTGGTTAACTTGGTGACTTAGTGAGAACCTGTCTTAAAGTTAAAAATAAAAAAAGGGTTGGAGATACAGGTCAGTGTGAAGATCCTGGGTTTAATTCTTAGTACCAAAAAATAAAAATAAAAATTAATAAAAGTGAAAGTCCAGGTTGGCCTCTGCTTTTCCAGTAGCCCAGAGACGGCCAAGCTTGATTGAGGTCACATCTAGGGAGCTAGTTGAAACCTGAACCCAGGCCCCGTGACTCACAGGAGCCCTGCGCTGGCTTGTGGAGCCCTGTCTGTCTCCAGTCGGCGGCGCATTTTGAAGGCAGGGCAGGGTCTGGATTTTCCTGCCTTCCTTCTGCAACCAGCCCAGGCTCTGCACACAGCAAATCACGATCTCTGTGATAACCTTCACACCAAAGGGCCACCCTCCGCCACCTTCTGAGTGGTGAGGGTAGGCCAGGGACTCGGTGTCCTTACAGTGTGACCTTGGGTGAGTCACCCACTTCCACAGACCTGGGACCTGGGCTGATAAAGAGCTGATAATGATCTTTAACAAGAACACCTAGACTGAAGTTGCAACCATTTATTCCCCCGCACCCCAAAACCACCGCTACCACCTCCAAGTATAACAAAATCTCAATCCCGTCCTTCTAATGTTATTTGAAATTCAAAATAGGTTAAATAACAAGATAAAAACAAAGACTGTATAGGACAAAGCTTGCTTTGTTTCTGAGTGCATTCTCTTCCCTTCCCACCATTTGATCCTCCCCCAGACGTAGCTCCTCCCCCTGGGGGGGTGACTTCTGAATCATCCTTTTCCCCTGGCACCCCCGGCACCGCGCAGAGAAGTCGTCCTCACGGAATGTTTGCTGAAGTTATGAAGCCATCTGCAGTTGGCCAACCGCTGCATGATGTCACCCGATTCTTTAACAACCCCCCAGGCTGGGGGAGCCAGCCCATTTCACAGGGAGGGCTGGGGTTCGGAGGGAGGAGACTTGTCCAAGGTCATGTGGCAGAACATGGCGGGGAAGAGGTGCCGCTGCTCGCCAGGGACTAAGAATGACTCTGGGGGAAGGGGCTAGGGTAGGGTAGGCGTTAATGCAAAATGTCCAGTGTCCGGGTCAGCTCTAGTCTGCCACGTGGCCCCACCCACCTCATTCCCAACTCCCTGACCTCTTGGACAGCCCCTCCTCCCAGCAAAAGCCACTCCTGTCCCCTCAACCCCATGCCTACTCTGACTTGGGGGCTCTGCTACCCCTACATCTTGTGATAACCCCAGCTCCCAATGCCTCTGCCCATCTCCAAACAGCACCCACCCCTCTGCCCACTGAGAAGAGACCCTGCTGCGGGTCAGCGTGGCAGGCAGGTCCCTTCCAGGGGTCAGAGGAAGAGGTGGGTAACTCGACAAGCGCTCTGATCCTGGAGCAGGGCAGCCAGAATTCAAATCCAATGCCTTTATGCTAATGTCTGCCATTCTGGGGACCCTTGGTGGCAGCCATTTGGCACTTGATTGCAAGGCCATCAGCTGCACCCCACTGGGGGTTGGGCTGAGGTTTCTTTTACTCACCAGCCCAGGAATAACACTGTTAATGTTTTTAACCCCCATTTCACAGGTGAGAAAAATGAGGCTCAGAAGCCGACTGATTTAATTTCACCGATCACAGGAAAGAAGTGGTGTCTGGGAGCCTGCCTGGGTTTCCACCAGCGCCTGCAGGGGTGAAGGCTGCCAGTTCTGAGAGTTGCTGGAGAAATCCGAAGCTGGCTGCCCAGCACAGGAGGGCAGGCCTGGGGGGCAGGAGACTCAGCTCTGGGACTCAGATGGACCGGGGCACGGTGATCGCCTCAGCCTCCTGAGAGTCCCTGCATAAGATGTCAGGGTCGGGCATGTGGTCAGAGGACCTGACCGCCAGGAGGAGGCTCAGGGCTGGTGGTGGGGTGCGCACTGGGAGGGGCCACCAGGGGCCTGCCATGGAAGCACCTGGGGCCCCAGGTCAGGCGCTGCTCAGCAGTGGAGGACAGCGTGTGGGGGGTGCACAGCTGTATGCTGGGGATCACCCGAAGGCTGCACCCTATGTACCCAGTGCCACGTCTCACTCCCGAGGGCATCCCACCGGGCACCCCCATCGCGGCTGGGTTTGGGGCTTCTCCAAACGTCCAGCCACTTCAAGGTGGAAGACAGGGAAACTGAGGCCAAAAAGGGCCAGCAAGCCTTCTGCAGTCAGGCTGCTCGGCCAGGCTCTAGGATTCCAGGCAGTAGGAGGAGGGGCACGTTAGGCCACTGGGGAACAACAGGGAGGGATTCGCCTTTTGCGCCACCGTCCCAAATCTGAGCCCAGTCGGCTCTCCACTGGGGCGGGGGTCCAGTCCCACAGCCACGTTTCCCGATCTAGAAAGGGGCTTCAGACTTCGTGTTCTTGCAGGGTCCGGTAAGGTCAATCTGGACCGCGCGGGCCGGGGAAGTCCGGGAAGGACTTGGCCATAAAACTTCCCCCGGGGATGGGGGGGAGTGGAGGGTCGCCCGGCTGGCGGTGGAAGGGGCTGGAGGGGAACCGGACGGGATGACCTCATCCCGCTGCCCCGGCCTGGAATGCGGCGGCTGGGGAGGGGGCAGGGTGCCCGGGCCACCCCCACCCCAACTTCCCGCGCCCGGCCCGCTGAGGGGCCCGGCAGTCCGACCCAGCGTCCCCTTCCCGTGCTCTGCCTCTCTCCACGCGCAGGAAGGAGCTCGGACAGCCCTCGGCTCAGCCCGCTCCCCGCACTGGCTGGCTGCTCGCCCCTTCCGATCCTCTGTCCCACTTCGCCCTCCGGACGAGACACCCGAGAACTCGGGCCTCGGCGCTGGCCCCCGGCGCGCCTCCCAGCCCGGCCGCGTCCCCAGCCACGTCCCAGCCCGCCCGAGTGCCTAGGAAGGTGCTGCGCCCTCTGCGCGTGTCCCCCGCAGGCCCCCCATCCCGCGCCCCCGGCTCGGGCCCACGGGCCCCGCTGTTACCTCCTCGGTCGGCGGCCCGGGCGAGGGTCCCGGGGCGCACTCCGCGACCGGCGACACGTCCTGACTGCCAGCCCCGAGAGTCGCCGGGCCGGTCTGCGCCGCGCGGGCCGCGCTCTCGGCGGCGGATCCGGGGCGGGGGAGGGGTGTGGGCGCCCTCCCTCCGCCCGCCCCTCGGCTCCCGCCCGCGGCCAGGCCGCGCCCCCTCCCGGCACGGTCCCCGACTCGTCGCGCCGCGCGCCCGAGAGGGCCGGGGTGGAAGGCGCAGGGTGCCTGGCCCAGTGTCTGCCTACCGCCCGGGTAGGGCGATCGGGTCGCGCCGCTGGCCTGGAGCGGGACTGCCGTCTAGGGGAGGCGACTCGTGTCCCTAGTGTTCGCCCCTCCCGCAGGGTCCTCGCGTGCCCGGGGCGTCTGGGTTGGTTACTCTGGCTCTTGGACACTCCGGGAGTTCTCTGCGCAATTTAGGGAACTGAAAATCTCGATTCAGAGGTCTTGACTGCCCTGAGACCTCTTTAGACTTTGAATTTTTCAAGTGCTGGCTGCCCCTCCTCTCTCCTACCCAACTCCGCCCTCCTTTCCACCCAATACTGTACAGGCCCTGGGTGCCAGCCGTGCACGGGCCATCCTGGGCACAGGCCCCTGTCAGGTCACTCTTGGAGTGATGTGGTGTGTGGTCAAGCCTGTGGATCCTGGGGTTGCACAACCTAGATTCCTTGCCAGCCACCATCGATAGTCTTTTTGTGCCTCAGTTTCCCCTTTAGATAATCAAAGCAGGTTACATTGCTAAGCGCTCTCTGCTCCGTTGGTACAAAGAGGGCTGCTGAACAGGTAATAAGTCACACCTCAGAAGACTTTTCTAAGTCTCCCGCCATAGTGGGCAGGGTTAGGCTTAAGGTTGCGGCTGTGGCCCAGGATCCTGTGCTATCCTCAAGGAAGGAGACAGATCTCTGTCCCTGGCCTGGTTTGTCGGGTAGCCAGACTTTTGTTTTGTTTGGATTTTTTGGTTCTTTGAGACAGGGTTGCACTGTGTAGCCCAGGCTGGCCTCAAACTCAGGATGATTCTCCTGCCTCGGCCTCCTAAGTACCGGGGCTACAGGTTTGCACCACCATGCTTGATTTATGCACCCTGACTTTCCCCTTCAGACCACGAACTCCCTGGGGAGAGCAGGAAGTCCTGGGAGCTGCAGTGGCACAGAGAGGCCCCTACCATACCATGCAGGGGTGGGGAGGGGCTGGTACCATGGAGGAGCCAGGGGTGAGTGGAGGAGGTCACCCGGCATGGTCCTGGCTGGGGAGGAGGGTCGGGCGGGGACACGCAGATGGGAAAATGAGGACTTTGCTGCGCGCAGGGCCCGCACCTCCTCCACGGCTCTCTGAGTCCTTCTGTTGGCCACCAGGGAGGCTTATTTTACCTGCTGGACAGCTGAGGAAATTGAGGCACACAGCATCCCAGCATTTGCTCTGGTGGCACAGTGTAGGGACTGAGACCCAGTGGGTAGATCAGAGATCTTTTCTTGGGGGAAGCCCAGAAATACTTTGTCCACGGGAGAATGGAAGCAGTGTCGCCATGTTTTGAAGGCACTGAAAACCATGAGCAAGGAGGAGAGAAGTTGCTCAGGGACCAGGGTGGCACTGGGCACTGCCAAGAGAGAACAACACTGGGGGGCTCGACACTGTGCCAGGTATCTGGACTGCCCAAGGCAGGCATGGGAAGCTCAGAAGTAGTGCAGCCAGGGCCTGAACTTGTGATCCTCCTGCCTCAGCTGCCCTGGTGCTGGGATTACAGGTATTTGCCTCCAGTCCAAGCAGGTGCACTTAAAATCTCTGGCTGGGGGGCTGGGAGTTTGGCTCAGTGGCTTAAGCACCTGCCGGGCAGGTGCGAGGTCGTGAGTTCGAGCCCTGGTACCACACCAAAAAAAAAAAAAAAAAAAAGAATGGACTTGAAGGGCACCGATGGAACCCGGGACTAGTGGTACCATGGTTACCGTCATTAATAGTGTTAGTCATGACCAGCTTTTATCGAACACCTACAGTTCACCAGGTCCTGTGACTGCTCACATACACGATCTCATTTACTCCTTTCGAGAGTCCTACAGGGACAATACTGTCATCATGTCCGTGGTGCCGAGAAATAAAGGGACTTGGCCCAAGCTTGGCAGGAGGTTCCATACTCCTCAGTTTGCCAGGACAATTCCTGTTGCTGGGTGATTACTGATAGCAGTGCGTTCCCTCTCTCAGGTGATCTGGCCAGACAAGGAAGGACACATCATTCTAGTCACAGGGTCCCTGGAGCAAAGGCCCCGAGCTCCAATCTCAGCCCAGTGTCTGATCATGAGACTTTCTGAACCTCGCTGGAAAATGGGTATGGTGTCAGTGCAGGCATTTATGGACAGCCGGATTGCTGCAAGTACCAGAGAGGTGGCAGGGGAAGCAGTCTGGCAGAAGTGGTTGCAAGCTGCTCCATGTTTGCTCCGTCCTTTAGACCCCTGCACCAGTGGTTGAAAACCTCCCAACTTTGTCTGTTGCAGCTTATTTGTGGCTATCTGGAGCCCTCGCTTGCTGCTGCCCTATTTTACAGATGGATAAACTGAGGCTGAGAAGAGCCTGCTTTCACTCACAGCCTGTCCCTGATAGGAGTCTGCTTGCCTGTAAAGTCACAGTCCCCTGCCTGGCTCCACTCCTGATGTAAGGATCCTGTAACTCATTCCTCGGGAAAAAGAAGGGTCTCCGTGTCCCTTAGCAAGGTGCAGGGTGGGCACCTCCTCTTTCACACATTTTTTTCCTCCCCTTCTTTCCTGCCATCTTCCTTCCTTCCCCTGAGAGGCTGTGCCAGGAGCGCAGGGGTTAACCCTGGCGGAGCCTAATCACCATGCAGCAGGCAGAACTAACGCCTCCCAGCTGGGGGCTGGAGCTGCTGGTGAGATGGGCCCCTTGGGGTTCAGGAGCTGCCCCTCACCTCTGCCCTGCACACCAGGGGCCAAGGCGGGGCTTAAGAGGAGGACACGGCGCTGTGCAGAAGGCGTTCTCTGCCCTGAGGAGGCACAGGCTGAGAGTGGTGCGTCCCGCTTGGGGGACCCAGGGATGCCAGGGCTGCCTCCTCGCGTCCAGTGAGGTTTGGAGTGGGAGCCTCAGGCTTGTTTTGCACCCCTTTAGGTCGATTTCTGCATCTGCTCCTTGACCTACTGATTGGTCTTTCCAGTCCTCTGTCTCATGAGTGTCCAGTAGTCTGTCCATCCACAGAGGACATTGCCAGTCCATCCGTCTACCCTGTGTCACCTCGTGCATACTCTGACCCACCCAGCACTCAGCCATTGGCTCACACACACATCCATCCAGCCGTGATCCACACGCCACAGCCTCGTCACCAAGCCCTCAGCCCCTGCCATGGCCCACAGCTCATCCATCCCGCACCACCCGTGCACGCACCGCCGCCATCCATCCGTCCATCAGTCCGTCCATCCATCCATCCATCCATCCGTCACCCCTCGGTCCCCCGCCACACCTGTAACTGGCTCCATCCATGTGTCCACCCACTCCCCTCCCTTTCCACCCTTCTGGGGCGCTGTGCTCCATGCTCTCCTGTCTACGACCCTGGATACACTTCCGCCTCAGACAAACCCGAGTGCAAATCCCGGCCTTGCCCCTCTAGCAAACGCCCCTTGCCGTGGCCCCAGCGTGTGCTGAGCCTGGAGCCGGGGTGCAGCCGGGTAGTAGAGCACTTGCCTGACCAGCACCAGGCCTTGAGTTCAATCCTTGGTACCACCGAGAAAAACTGACCGCCTGTCCTATCATTAATGGTCAAGGAAGGACGGCTGCTGCTGTTACTGTGAGCACTTGCTTTTTCCCAGGATGCAGTTTCACTCAGTGTTTTGTGGGACGCAGCCCCTGCTCCCGGGAGGCTCAGGGGTGGGTGGGAAATGCTGATGCCAGGGAACCGGTGGGGCTGAAGGGCTAGGACAGCATTGGAGGGCCAGGAGGCAGAGCCCTGACGGGGAGGTCCAGGGAGGCTTCCTGGAGGAGGTGGCCTTGTATTTTGGGGAAGAGTGGCTTTGGCACAGCAGTGGGGATGGGGATGGGGAGACCCGAGGTGGTTTGTGATCTGGAATGGCGGAGGTGAGCCTGGAAAGGTCTACCATGGAGAATGGACACTGAATGCCAAGCTCAGGGAGCCAGGGGTGTGAGGGCCACTCAGAGTCCTTGAGGATTTTTTATTAGCTGCTGATCTTTCCCCTTTGCTGACCTTGAGGCCAGGATTGCCCTAAGGGAGCCAGGAGAGGGGTCCCTCCTGGAAGGCGCCTCCACCCTCTGGTTCCCGCCTCCCAGCCTAGAGCCCTGAGAGGCGACACTTGGGGAGTCTGAGGCTTCTGGGGACACTGAGGTCCAGAGAGGACCAGGCTTGCCAGGGCTGCACAGCAAGTCTGCCGCGGAGTCTGGGCTGCCATGCACCGTGGGTGAGCTGAATGCCTGCTGTGCGCGGCACCCAGCCTAAGGGACCAGGCAGGCAGGTAGACTGGAGGGGTTTCCCGAGGGCTGCCTGGAGGAGGCCGTGCAGGGCGGAGGGCATGTGGGCCAGGCAGGGTGTTTATGGCCACCAGCTATCAGCGGGCCATGCCTGAGACCTCAGGAGTAGGGCCCTTGCCTGGGGACAGGGCAATGGCACTCAGGTCCCTGTGCGTGTCACCCCGCTGTGGCTGGAGGCCCAGGTGTGAAGGGGTCTTGGGAGCAGGAGGGGCAGGATGGGAGCTAATCCCCTGGGTATTTTTGAGAGTGTAGTTGAGGGGCCCCCAGAGAGGGCGGGCTCCCTCCGGGAGACAGCTGCCCGGGCTGGACACACCTCTGGGACTCCAGGCCCTGGAAAGAGGGCCGGCCGCAAGGGGCAGCGGTCTCAGGCGGAGCCTCCCAGGCCGCTGGGCTCTGGCTGGCCCGTCTCTGGTCTGCAGGAAAAGGCAGGGAGAAGGACCCCACCCCCACCCAAGGCGGCCAGCTCTCTCCAGGGTGGCTAAGGAAGGATGTGGGTCCAGTTCCTCCTGCCCCGCCCTGGAGAGGACGCACGGATGGATGGACAGAGGGATGGAGCCGGCGGGGGCTGAGGCGCCTGGAGGGGCAGCAGAGAGGGTCAGGGCCAGGTGATCCCATTGTCCCTGAGTTATGGGACGTGTGTGATGGGATGGGACCCGCGTCAGGGCTGGGCTGGGCCACCGTCATTGTCACCGAGGCCTGGATGGAAGGGTGGGGAGGGGTCTACCAGGAGACTTTTGTTCTCCGTGTGAGGGGGTGGCGGTGAGGGCTGGGGGGCAGGAAATACGTGGAGGAATAGAAACAATGGCCTATTCTCTGGGGTCTGGCCTGGCTGGAGAGATAGGCTGCAGGCCTGACCGTCTCCCGCACGGCCTCCTGGACGCGTGGTCTCCTCTGTCCTTCTGACAAAAGCCCGTCCACTTTCTGTCCTTTGTGTGGTGGCGATGAAAGCAGAGGAGGCAAAGCTATTGTCCCACGGCAGCTGTCTGTTCACATCCGGGCTGGGATTCGAACCTGTAGTGCTCTGGCTCCAACCCTGGTTCATTTAGGGACACCCCTGAGGCCACTCCGCCTGGCTTCATAGCTCCCAGCTTTCCTTCGCGCTCGTGGGACCAGTTAAGTGAGGATTGTGGCCAAGAGTGGCAGGCGTGAACCGGAATCTCCCGAGAGCCCCCTGGTGGGGAGCTGGCATTTCGCCCTCACCTGTGCAGCCCCGTCATCCCCGGGATATGGCCAAGGGGGACAGCAACTTCCTCACCTTCTCGCAGCTGTGCTGGAGCCCAGGTTGGTGGCACCCGTGGTCCCTGCACTTTGAGGCTTTGAGACCATCGCCAAGGGATCTGCTGGCCACTGCCCCTTCCCGCTCCTCCTGGCGCTGCACAGAGAGACCCCTCTGCCCCCACTAAATGTCCAGCGACCTGGCTTCAGCTTGTCCCAGTGGGGGACCTGGGCAGGCTCTCTCCCCCCACACCTTGGCACCGCCATCTGTGAAGGGGCAGAACAAGGCCTGTGTCAAAGGTGCCGCTGCGGCTACGCCTCATGCTGACCGCGCAGACCCCTTGTCCTGGGCCCGTTACCCCACAGGCGCCACCTTCTCCTCCCAGCAAGCGCAATCTAAGCACCAGCTCGGCTCTCCGGTGACAGGGCGCAGTCACTGCCTTTGGACCGAGGTGTTTGCACCCCCAACCTGCAGAGGGCACGCGATGGCTGCTGCAGTTCCGTGGGCAGTGACCTTTATTAATTTACAGAGACTTTGACAACATCCTCATGGGGAAGAAAAGGCTCTCAAATGGAGGATGGCAACCGGAGAGGGGGCAGCCGGGACCAGTGGATTCAAACCCCACAGGGGCTGGCTCGAGGGTCTTGGGCAGGGGCGCTGAGGGCTGGGCAGCTCCTCCGTGTCTGTGTCTGCGACTCCGCTCCGGTGGGCAGCTGGAGTCCCTGGCAGCCTTGTGTTGACTCAGCCGCGGGTCCCCTGCCAAGGCCTGCTGGCCGGAGCTCCCGAGGGAGGGTCAGGCCACATTCTTCTGCTGCCCGAGCTCTTGGTGGGGGTAGTGGCGGTGGCTGGCAGCTCCTGGTGCTGGAGAGGAAACTCACTGGGTTTGCGGGTGTTGGGATGGAGGCCGTGGGGAGCCAGGAAGTGGTTTTTGGGGGGAGGGGGTGAAGGCTGGATACCCAAGGGACCACCCCAGGGTAAGCGGGTCAGCCTGGGGACCGAGCAGCTCAGTTGCGTGGCTCTGCTGTAAATGAGCTAGGTGAGCTCAGTAAGCCCACACCACCATTGTGGCCCTCCTGCCTCAGTTTCCCCATCTCTCAAATGGGTTTATGATAGTAAACCCTGGCCGCCTTACCTCACCGCTGCTGGGAGGATCAAAGGCAAAAACAAGTTGGGGCAGAGTGAACGCCCTTTAGGTGTAGGTCAAGGGCCCCCACGTGCTGGTTGGCTGGTGAGCCTGGCTCTGCCTCCTGGAGTAAGTACGCTCAGCTCTCGGCTGTGGCATGAATCTACTGGCCATCCCTGCCTCCTCCAACTGCACACAGTGCTAATAATAGTAGCAAGCACACTTCCTTCCAGGCTAACAGCTCTTGAGAGGCCAAAGCCCTTCCGTGCCCTCCTGCCCCAGGACCTTTGCATTGCTGTTCTTCTGCCTGGAACACTCTTCCTCCTCAGATATCTGAAAGGCTGCCTCCCTCAAAGCTCATCTCACTTACCTGAGGCCTATGGCTTGTTCCTGACTGTCTGGTGAGAGACCACAGCCTCCCATGGCATTAGTGTCCCACCTTAGGGAAGCAGCCTAAGGCTCAGAGAGGTCAAGTGACTTGCCTGAGGTCACACAGCTGGGAAGGGATGGAGCCAGGACTGCATCCGCTCACCTGGATTCCAGTCCAGGGCTT
Organism: Dasyprocta punctata; assembly: GCA_004363535.1. Taxonomy (NCBI): domain Eukaryota; kingdom Metazoa; phylum Chordata; class Mammalia; order Rodentia; family Dasyproctidae; genus Dasyprocta; species Dasyprocta punctata. Next base: position 8,714 of record RJWM01032983.1, on the reverse strand, counting down.
GTTCTAGGACCGTCCCCAACAGGAAAGTGTTTCCTCTGCAGGCACCACCTCCCTGGAAGACCAAGTGCATTCTACTCCTCTCTGTCACCCAGGTGGGTCCCCCGCCTGCGCCCCTCCTCCAGCCCACAGTGGGTGCTGTGCATGTGTTGGCTTGGCTGTGGACAGGAAAAGAAGATGGTGCCACCGGGTTCTGCGTGCAGCCCGGCTGCCGCCCCTCGGGGCCTCTGTCCCTCCACAGAGGCCGATGGGCTGCTGCCGCGGCCCAGGCCGGCGCATTCCAGGCGCTCCCTCCCCGCGCTGCCGCCCAGCTGGCCTCGAAGCCCTCCCAGCGTCGCATCGGCAGCTGCGGGGGGGCCGGATGCCTCCCCCCCCCCCCCCCCCCCCCCGGCCTCTGGGCCCCGAGCCCGGCTGGCACTGCTCCTCGGCTCCTCAGCTCGGCCCGGGGCAGGAACACCGCAGGGATTTTAAAAATAAAGGGCCTTGAGACAGTGGCCTGGCCCCGGGCAGCCAGGGGCGGGGCGGGGGCCCGACAGGGACAATGAGGGGGGATGTTGAGGCTTGGGGACTGCGCCAAGGTGGCCAATTCTCCCTCCCCACCAGTTTGGCTGATCCCAGAGGGTCTCCTCTCCTCCCACCTGGCCTCAGGCCAACGACAATTAACTAAACACCTACTACATACCTGCCCACTGGCCTCTGCCCCTCAGCGCCTGCTCTTTTCTGTCCCCTCCCCCAACCCAGGGCCAGTCCAGTCTCCTGCCCCCTCCTCCAGCCCCACTAACAGGAAACACATCCAGAGAGGTCAAGAGTCCTCGGCCTCCAGAGTCCAGCGTCTGCACAGCACAGGGGCTGTCTGCGCGGGAGGGGGGGCTTCCTGTTTATGAGAATCACAAGGACCCCTAGGGCGGTGTCTCAGCCCAGCCGGGGGCAGCCCCTGCGGCCCAGCTCCCTGGGGAGACCCCCGCGTGCCCGGCCACGCCCCTCCCCCATGGGCCGGGCCTGTGGGCGTCGCGGAATGCCCCAGTGTCTGCAGGAAGCCGCAGGCTCCAGAGTCCCCCAGTGTGAGTCCCGCCTGGTGCTCCGCCCCGCGCAGGGGGCGGCGCTGAGGGAGCGAGAAGGCGCCCAGATCCCCCGCCCCGCGGTCCCTAGGCGGGCCTCAGTCTCTCCACCCTGTCGCCTGGGCCTCTTTCTCCCTGTGTCCCTGGGAGGCCCAGGACCGTCCGAAAGAATCCCGGTTCCTGCCCCGGGTCCCAGCAGTGGCAGAAGAGGGGGTGCAGCTGGCCAAAGGTGTCCCCAGGAACGCTAAAAACCCTGCCCACCCCTCCAGGAGCCCGTACAGTTGGTCCTGTGGTTGCCCAATGGGTATTGACTGTGGGCCTCAGGGTCACAACCCCCGGGGAAAAGGCGGGGCAAAGGAACACTGGGCCAATCCCCACTCATTTCACCAAAATCCTGTCCTCATGCTCCCTGCCCATCGTGATCCCCCCAGTTCCAAGTACCCGAGACCGACCCCGAGGGTGGGTGCACGGTGGTGGGTGCTGGAGGCAGTCCTGGGGCACCTTGGAGCCAGCTGTGAGGGGGCAGCCCCAGAGGGCTTCCTGGAGGGGGAGTCCCGAAATCAAGAGTGTGCCTGGCTCAGGAGACTCGGCCTGGCCAAAGCGTGGTGTTTCCAGGGAGACATGGGCTCCGTGGGGTTGGAGAAAGGCAGGTGAAGGAACCGGGAAGCTCCAGGGCCTGAGGGAGAGACCTGGGCTGGCGTCCCGTGGTTCTGCAGTGCCGTCCTGTGCCCCTGGCCGGGGCCAGTGGAGAGGCTGAGGCATTCCAGCCCTGGGGGACCCGCTCAGGGACGCTGCTGGGTGTGGGGCCTGGTGCTGGGGCTACCTGTGAAGCCACACTGTGGCACTGAGTGTCCCCCGCGCTGCCCAGTTCCAGCAGTGTGACCTTGGCTGCGTTATTAACCTGTATGGCCTCAGTTTTCCCCTTTGTCAGATGAAGCTAAGAGTCATTGCCTAGGAGGCCTTTGGTGGATGAAATTAATTAATTCACAATTTAGCCAAGTCAGGTGTGGTGGCACAGGGCTATAATCCCAGCACTTCAGAAGCTGAGGCAGGAGGATTGCCTTGAGTTCAAGGCCAGCCTGGACTACACAGTGAGTTCAAGGCCAGCCTGCACTGCATGGTGAGACCCTGCCTCAAAAAGACAGGGAAGGGGGAAAAAAAAAAAAAAGAAAAAGAAAAACCCAACCTAGCCAAGCACCTGGCCCTCCTGTGCGACTGTTCTAGTTTGCAAGCGTTGTTCTTAGCCAAGGAAAAGAGAAAGCTGGGTCTCTTCCAAGGACACGCTGACAGGTGGGTGGAAGGTGTTTTACCTGCTGAGTTCTCCAACAAGCCCAGGATTCAGCCCCAGGGAGTCCCGACCAGCCCCATCCCAGGAGCCCCTGGGGCTCTGGTTCACCCTGCCAGCTTCCTCCTAACCCCATGGGGCAGGTCCGGGGTGGGACCGTCCTTGGGATTTCCAAGGAGGCTGAGGGCCAAGCCTTCTCCTTGGCAGGTGTGGGGAACATTCCTTGCTGATGACAGCAAAGATTCACTCCGAATGCTTCTTCCGTGGGAAGCGACTCCTACAAATGACCCTTTTTTTTGAAGCGTCTGTTTATGGAGGCACACTTCTAAGCTTGATCCGCCCTCACAGCAGTGCTGGGATGCCACAGGTACTTTGAGATGCTCCCATTTTTACTGATGGGGAAACTGAGGTCTACAGAAGTGAAGTCACTTATCCCAGGGTGTAAAAACCTCCACACTCTGTGAATCTGAATGTGTGCCCTTGGTCTGTGGCTTCTCCACCCGTCTTGAGGCCCTGGGGCACTTGGTAAGGTCCCTCCAGGAGCCCTGGGATGGGAGCTGGGAGCCCTCACTTGGACTCCTTTGAGCCCAGACATGGTGGGTTCGGTCTCCCTGGGGAGACAGCCACCGCCCCACCTGCTTGCTTTGCTGGGACCTTGGGAGCTCTTGCTCTCTCAGTTTTTCTGCCTTGAAAGTGGGGACGCAGTACCTCCCTGGTGTCATCACTGTGTCACTATATGCCAGGCATGCACTGGGAGTTTATAAATAGTTCAGGCTACAGGTACCTTGGGACCTAGGGGTGGTGGTACCAGGTTAGGGGACAGTTTGAGGCCAGGCTGGGCTAAATAGTGAGTTCAAGGCCAGTCTGAAAGTTTGAACTACATAGTGAGACCCTGTCTCAAACAAACAAACAAAAAAAAAAGTTGCTCAAACTTGTCTTTCTCCAGGCTGGACCCTTTCTCAGACAGTGTCACCAATACTCCACTGTGACAGCCGAGCAGGGGCAGCCCAAGCCCCACCTGGTCCCCAGCACGCCCTGGCCGGCAGCTGTGTGATTCACGGTTTAAATCCTAGTTTCATCTGTAATCAGGAAGCCGGGCCACTGGAGAGCCTGGGGCGCTTTCTGGTGAGCCCAGCGCCCTTCCAGAAACCTGGGAGGGGGGCAGAGGGAAGAGGGAGGGACAACCGATCCAGGAATTTGCATAATTTGTTCATTTCTTTGAGGAGGGTGAGAAATTCCCAGGATCCGATTTCCCTGGAAACCATTCACCCCTTCTTCATTCACTCTGGCCTCTGAAGCTCAATCCTGCCCTGCGGTTACCAGGGTGCTAGAGGAGTGGAGGGAAGCGTGCCCTGGCTTCCTGGTGGGGGGACCACCCGGCAAAGGGGCAGGTCCTGCAGAGAGGGGTGGGGGCTGCTGTACAGTTCAGAACCCACCAGGGAGAGTGCTTTGGCGTTGGGGTGGCTAAGGGGAGGTCTCTAAGGTTCAGATCAGCAGTTCCGTTTGTTTGTTTGTGTGTTTGAGACAGGGTCTTGCCAGATAGTTCAGGCTGGTCTTGAACTTACTATGTACCCCAGGATGGACTGGAACTCATAGTGACCTTCCTGCCTCAGCCTCCCGGGTGCTGGGATTACAGGTGTGGGCCACCACGCCTGCTGGGCTCAGCGCCTTCTGCCTCTTCTAAATGGTTCTTCTCTCCTGGTCCCCTCCTCATGAGAATTCAAAGGGTGGACGCGACATGTGCAAAGTACTTGAACAGCACTGGTGCATGGTGCTGGGTTAGCTGTTGCGGTAGCCAGAGAGCGGGTACTGTCTTGGGGATCCGCCCATGGCATCAGGGCCTGCCCAGCCTACAGGGAGTGTGCACCCCAGGCGAAGGCCAATGGCCATGCAAAGGCACGTGGATATGTTGGGCGCTGGCGAGGGGCGCAGAGCGGGGAGGGGCGCGTGAAGTCCCTGCGGAAGTCCGGAGCCGCAGAAGGCTTTTTGTGCAGGAGTGGTGGGGTAGCCAGGGCTATAGCGTGGTGACGGACTTGAGGTGCTGGCCCTGGGCGCAGAGACTAGCAAGGAGGCCACACAGAGACCTGGGGAGAAGGGGGAGGCTTGAGTCAGGGGGAAGAGCTCTAGGGAAGGGGGGCAATGAGGACCAAGTGTGTGGGGGGCAGGTAGCTGAGCTGACAGTGACAGTCCAATGAGTGGGTGCACACAGTGGGCTGAGGCAGGAGGAGCACGACTGGGCTGGGAGCCTCTGGCTCACAATATAGAAATGCACTTAGAAGTGGTGGCTCTAGGAGGGCCTTGACGGATGTGTAGGAGTTTTTCAGGGAAGAGCAGCTCAGACAGAGCTAGGAAAAGCAGTTAGGAATAGAAGGGTGAAAAAAAAAAAAAACCTGTGTGCTGAGGGGGAGACATGGGGTTTGGAAGATGAACTGTGGGCTCAGGAGTTGGAGTCGTGGGCATCATCCCATAGGCTGTTGTGTGGTCAGCATTTGACTCAGTTCCCTGTGGCTGCTCTAACAAATCATCACAAAGGCCAGCCATGGGGGTGCAAGCCTGTTAACCCAGCACTGGGGAGGCTGAGGCAGGAGGGTTGCCGAGAATTTGAGGCTGAGGAAGGAGGGTTGTGGAGAATTTGAGGCTACATAATGAGTCCTGGTCTTTAAAAAATAAAAACAAAACAAATGACCACAAGTCTCAGTTTAAAACGACAGAAACGTATTCTCTCCCTTTTCTGGAGACAGAAGCTGGGAGTCCAGGCACCGCAGGGGCTCCTGTTTCAGCTGCCGGTGGCTGCATGCGCCCAGTTCCACGCTTGATCTCAGTGTTGGTGTCTTCTTTTCCTGTAGGACTCTTGTCGTTGGGTTTTTCCACCCAGCTGGCTAAGCCAGGATGATCTCACCTCGGGTCCTTACCTTAATCACATCTGCAAAGACTGCTTTTCCAAACAGGGTCGACTCCCTGGTTCTAGGGAGACAAATCTTCTGGGGCAGAGGACACCGTTCAGCCTGATAAAAATCCTAAGCCAGCGCTCTTCCCAGTGGAGAGCAACTCCACCCGGCTCCCGGCCTCTCCGGGGGCGCTGTGCGGCTCCCGCACACCTTCCCACCAGGGCAGGGGGTGTGTGACCTGCGTGCGCGAGGGTAACCGCCCCACTCCGCCACCTCCTCCCGAGGCTGGGCCGTGCTGCGCCGCGGGCCGCGGACGCCACCGTGTGTCCGCTTTGCAGCGGTGCGGATAGAGGGTCTGGTCCAGGCCCCGTGGAGGGAAGTTCTGTGCTACAGCCACTCGCAGGGCCCTGTCATCCAGCAGTCACTCCACACACATCCATCCTCCTGCTGACGGCCACGGCATAAAACAGTTATCGCCCCATTTCTCAGAAGAGGAGACTGAGGTTCAAAGAGGCTTCGACCTGCCACTCTGAGACAGCCTGTAGCTGCTATGTGACACCCAGGCCACAGGGGGCTGGCTGCCCACCAGCAAAAGTCGGGCAGCTTCTTGGGGGTGGGCACAAGCCTGGAGACTCAGGTGACCCCTGCTTCTCAGGGTCTCTCCTTGTGTGGAAGGGGAAGGGGTGCAAAGGAGCCCCCAGGCGGCCCCGGAAGCCGAGCAAAGTCTGACACTTTGCAAACTCCTGGCTTTGTCTTTGCATTTTTTTGGTGTTCATTGTCTTGCAACATCGTGTGTGTGAACTATTCAATAGCTTAAAAATAGGCTTCCTGGGTAAAAGCATAACCTCGCTCTCCTCCGACAGGCAGCAGCTGATGGCAGTTTCTCCCATATTCCCCCTGCATGATGTGTGCACATGTGTGTACGCACATGTATGTGTGCACGCACTACGTACATGCACACGTGCACACACCCTGTGTTCTTCCTCCACAGCCTCTTTTAAAACAAACGCTGGCTGGGCGCGGTGGCGCACGCCTTTAATCCCAGCACTCGGGAGGCTGAGGAAGGAGGAGCGTTGTGAGTTCAAGGCTGGCTTGGGCTACAACGCGAACAAGGCTGGCCTGAGCTACATAGTGCGACCCTGCCTCAAAAAAAATAGGGCCAGGAGATTGGCTCAGTGGCCTAAGTGCCTGCCTGGTACCGCAAAATAAATAAATAAGTAAATAAATAAAATTAAATAAAACAAACGTTTGCATACAACAGCCAGGTCTGTGCTTTCTTTAGTTACTTCGTGACATTTTTTGCATTTATTCCAGGATTGCATTTAATTTCTTCTCTTTCGTGCTTTCTTTCTTTCTTTTTTTCTTTTTTCTTTTTTGGTTTTGGTTCTTTGAGAGAGGGCCTCACTATGCAGTTCAGGCTGGTCTTGAGCTCACTATGTAGCCCAAACTGGCCTCGAAGTTGTAGCGATCCTCTTGCCTCAGCCTCCTGAGTGCAGGGATTACAGCCCTGCGTCGCCACACCTGGCTACTTTTAATTTCTGTTTGGGAGTCCTGTGAGTCTGCTGGGGGTGCCAGGACAAAGCACCACAGATCCAGGGAGATTTATCCTCTCGAAAGTCTGAGGGCAGGAAGTCCAGGATAGAGATGAGGCCAGCCGGGTCCTCTCGGGCCTGTCTGGACTGACAGAGGCAAACGGCCTCATCTACCCATCTTCACAGCATCGACCCCTGCGCTGGTCCCAGTACAAATTTCTTTTTCTAAGGACACAGCCTTCCCAGGTCAGGGGACACAACCTCACAGCCCCATTCTAACTTAATGGCCTTCACAGAGCCCCTGCTGGCAAACGCAGTCACACCTTGAGGTACTGGGGTTTAGAACTCTAACATGTGAATTTGGGGGGACACAATTCAGCCCATAACCAAGGCATAAGGACACAATTTTGATGGGAATCCTATATTTGCCCAGGCACAGTGGCGTGCACCAGTAGTCCCAGCCTCTTAGGAGGCTGAAACAGGAGGTTCACTTGAGTCCAGGAGTTCAAGGGCAGTGCTTGACCAACTTAGTGAGAGATCCTGCCTCAAAAACCAAAACACAAAACTGGGGACGTAGCTCAGGGTACAGCATTTGCCTGGCATGGGTGAGGCCCTGGATTTGTGTGTGTGCACCAGGAATCGAACTCAGGACCTGATGCTTGCCAGGCAGGCGCTGCGTCCCTGAGTTATATCCCTGGCCCTGAGACCCTGGGTGCTATCCCCTGCAGTGCAAAACAAAAACAAAAAGAAAACTGTGCATTGTAGGTACGTGTATCTACGAAATGGCACCTGACCAGTACCCAGTCACTGGCCTCTAGCGCCCCCATGTGGTGTCTGTGGTTGTACTTTTGTCACTGACCGGCGTGATCCTGTAGTCCTCCTCTCTTTTCTGTGCTCCGTGTAATACTGGGAGGGGGTGTGTCTCTGGGCTTCACTTATTACTCTCAAAATTCTGAAAATTGTTTTTGGGGTCCACGCGTGCCGCTTTGCCGGGGACAGGCCTGCAAGTGGCACGGCCAGGAAAAGCCCGCATATATTCTGATTGGGCAGAAACTGCTGAAGAGTGAAAGGTTTTCCTAAGGGATCGTAGCGGTTCCTGTTCCCAGGGTTGTGGGTTCCACATCCTTGCTGACCCCGAGCATTTTCTGCTCTTTTCTTTTTTGCGGGAGGAGGTTTGAGACAGTCTTGCTATGTAGCCCAGGCTTGCCTTGAATGCAAAGCATCCTCCTGCCTCAGCCTCTCAAGTGCTGGGTTACCTGTGCCACCACTCCTGGCTCCTGTTCTTTTCTTCCCTAACTTTTTGTGGGTGTAGAGTGCTAGGGGCCAATCTGCATCGCCATGGGGATTAAAGAAGCTGAGCGCTTTTCCATGAGTTTCTTGCTGTCTTGGTTCTCACTTTGTCTGTTCAGCCCTTTTGACCCCCTTGTGTTGTGCTTTTCATATTGATTTGGGAGAGTTCCTTCACTGTTCTGAGCAGGTCTCTGCTGTTGTGTTGTGACTATCTCCTACCATCTGTGGCTTCTCTTTTCTTTTACCTTGCTAAATGTTTTAGGTTAGTTTAGTTTTTTTTTTTTTTTTTTTTTCAGCACTAGGAGTCAAACTCAGGGAGCACTGAACTATATTCACAGCTCTCTTTAACAAAACAATTTTCAGAATTTTGAGAGTGTCTCACTTACTTACTTAGGCTGGCCTTGAACTTGTGATCCTCCTGCTTCAGCCTCCTGGGTAGTTGGTGTTATTGGCATGTAGCACTGAGCCTGGTTGATCTGATTTTATTTTATTGGTCTTTTTGAGACAGGGTCTCAGTATGCAGTTCAGAGTGGCTTTGAACTCACCTTGTAGCCCAGGCTGGCCTCAAACTTGCAGTGATCCTCCTGCCTCAGCTTCCCAAGTACTGAGATTACAGGCATGCAACACCACACCTGACTATTTTTAAGAATTTTTATGGTTAGTG
>RJWM01032982.1:0-21084 GCA_004363535.1 Dasyprocta punctata | reverse complement strand
TGCTTTAATTTCTTTCATAGCTTCGTGGAGTTGTCTCCCCACTTCTGTTGTCAACTCCTCTGAGAGTTTAATTTTTGGACTCCTGACCATGTCAGCATTAGCGTCCCCGGGATCGGTTCTGCTTGTATCGGAGTCTGGAGAGCGCCCTCTGCCTTTCCGTCTTGGCATTTTCCTGGGCTCGCCCGTGAGGCCGTGTTGGTCCACTGCTTCTCCTGAGCCTGTTTCTGCTCCGTGAATGTCTACTGCGGTGCGTGCGAGAGGATGGGGCCGCTGTCTGGTAAACTGTACAGGGCCATCCGCCAAACCTCCTCTATCACCCCCAGGGCACCAGCGCCGTTTCCACCACAGCCTTCCAGGAATCATGCCTAATTAGGTGCAGTTCCGGACTCAAGATGGCTGTCCCTCGCTCTCCCTCGGGGGTGGGGGGTGGGGGCCGCTGGGTTCACTCATTCGCCCGCTCGTGACCACCTCGCTCCACGGTCGAGCGTCATCTCTGCGGTCGCGCCACACCACAGCAAATCCACCGGCAGCTCCCCCGCGCATCAAGAGCACCAGGATCATACCTTCTCAGCTCAGGTCGCAGCGCTGATTGGATTCCGCTCCAGACAGAGGTGCTTCTGGTCTCTGACTTTATTTCATTCTTTTACTCTTTTCATGGGCTACAGTTCTCGTTTTAGATTCTTCTTGGGTCCAGAGGACCCATCTCCCTCTTTTTTCCTTCTCTCTGTTATTATATTAGTTTATATTCCAGCATTTTGATGGTATATTCAGGGAGTCTCCCAGTCACGGTGTCATCTGGGCGGCCATCTTGGAGGAAGTCCGCCCATATATCCTTTTAAAAAAGTGAACTGTACCATGTTCCTCTGTGGATTGGGCTGGCAGCATTTTCCCACTGGGCTTGATATAGAATCTAGAAATCCGTACTGTGGCCCTGCATGTGCTCTGGGACCACCTTTTTGCTGCTCTGGCCTCTGCTGTTTAAGCCATGCTAGACATCTTGCTATTATCAGACACTCTTAAGATTCTCCAGTCAGAGGGTCCCCCCAGGCTGTTCTTTCTCCTTGGAATTCTTGCTCCTTAGACCCCCAGTTTCCATCAGGGAGTTCTTTATCATTCTAATCGCAGCTCAAGTATTCCTCTTCCCAAGTATACTTCATTTGTAACCTTCTTTGGACCCCAATATAATACTGCTCCTTCTTCTCTGTCAATTTCAAATTATACTGATTTATTGCCTCAGTAGCAGTGGTCTTTAGTTCCCCAATTAATATTGGAGTTAATCTCCGATGACTTGTGTCACACGATGATAGAAGACTCATGACACAAGGAGAGGTCTGATGGCCACTTTGCTTCCTAAGGGGCTATTCTATCTTAAACACATAAAGAGAACAAAGGCATTTTTAGAAAAGTCCGGAAGTTAGTTTGAGAAAAGTACATGTTACACCTGAACTGATAGCATTGGAAACTGTGCTGGTAGGCTTGAGTAGATAAGCTTGGGTATGCTTGGGAATAGCACAGAAAATGTGCCTACATCCTGCAGCTCCAAGGCTCTGGCCTCCCTCCAAGTCATGTTATATGTCCCCCATCTGCAGAGTCTCTTAGCTGACCTGTCAGGATGGCCATATTTACAGCCTACATGCAAAGCACTTTTATATGTATACATACAGTGTTGACTCACACATTTACCACTGGAATGCTCCAACATAAGTACTTGAGTTTGAGAAGTTTTTTTGGAGGTGGTCCTAGGAGGTACAGGTGGGTCAGTGTGGAAGTTTGTATGGGAAGTCAAGGAAGTCAAAGAAGGGTGATCGCTATGGGAAAGTGGGGCTTATTGCTACCGGGGAATGCTGAGTGATGCTGTAAAAGATGTTAGTATAACATTGTCACCACTGAGAGGCAAGGAAGCTAGAGTATGTACCCCCAATTCTGATTTGTTATTGGTTGAAGGCTGAGGTTAGCGCTATCAAGTGCCCATCATTTCAGGCTTGTCCTGCATGAGGGCTGAGTGAACCAGAGAAAGACCCAGGTGGAGACCCAGGTGCTACAGGATCAGCTGCTGGACCACCATACATGAGGCCACTTGAGGATACAGAGGGCATTTGAGTGTGACAGAGAGAGTTTCTGCTGTCCTACTATTTCTTTATGGGCACTCTACTCTATTGACTGTTCCCCTTCCCTAGAATATAATCTCATGACAGCAGGGATGCTGATTATTTCATATTCCCCTGGCATGGTGCCTAGAACAGAATAAGCACTCAATAATCATTAGATGAGTGAATGAAGAGATGTGGAATTCGCTGGAAGATATGTAGCCTCTTACATTTATTCTAAGGTAACACTGATGTGACAGATCCTCAAATAAGAGATATTAAAGAATTCTGCTAATGGCAGAAGGAATTGAGGATGTCTGAACGGGGAGGCAAGGATTCAGAAGGCAGATAAGGGGTCGGGTTTTGCATGGTGCACTGGAAACTGGAAAGGTTATCAGAATCTGGTGTAGGCTGAGATTTAGACTTAATAAAAAAGGTACCTTTGTAAAATGGCCATGGTCAAATTCTACAGTCTCTTTGGTATTCTGTTCTTTCAGCTGCTTTACCTGCTTCACAGAAATGTTAAGATAATAAAAGGAGATAATAGATTTGAAAGCACTTCTAAAAAGAAGTACTCTTATGGAGAAAGCTACTATTTAACTGTTGAAGATATGTTCAAGTTAAAATTGTTCAAAAGTGCTTAGTCCCTTTAAAAAGTGATTGCTGCTGGCGGTAGCTATTTTGACGGACAGTTATTGCCTCCCAGCTGAAGTGAGTAGAATAATCAATTTCCCTGGCGTGTCTGATGACCTGTGGCTGAAAAGAGAGGCTCAGGGGCAATCGTGTGACTCTTATCTCATAGAAAACTGGCAGCCGGGGAACAAGGGGACCCATGAGAGATGAGCTCAGGTAACGAGGAGAATCCATATCTTTGCCCGATCTGGAAATCTATTTTGATAAAGTGAATAAGCCAGGGAAGCAGGGGAAGTAGAACTGTGGAGAAAAGCAGCTTCTTGTTACCACCAGAGCTAGGTGGAGAAGAGAGTTTCCATTGTTACGTTCGATGAGAGTTTTAGTATCCTAGTTTTTCATCTGAAGAGATTTGATTTTAAGGGCCTGGATACTTTTTTGTTTTTACCTTTTATTAGTACATGTTTGTAGTACATAATGATTACATTCACTGTGGGGGACTGGTACCTGTACATAACACATTTCGATTTCCTGCTTTTTCTTCCTTCCCTCCACTCCTTTTTATTTTTCCAGCATCAGATTCATTTGTTTACAAGACCTTATAAAGTTAACTATCATGTATACAGATTAAAAACCAGACTTGCAGGCCAAAGAACATACAAAACATGGAAGACAATTGTACTAACTCATGGTACACTTTTAGATACATTGTCCATGCTGGATTACAATACATTTTATTATTCTTTCTCTTTTTTTGTACCTGTCATATATATGACATATTTCCTATGTATGTATACTTATGTATAGGTAGCTTTTCATATAATAGAAACCATGCAATATTTATGATTGTGTGTCTGAATTATTTCACTTAATATTATGGTCTCAAGACGCAAGGATTTTCCTATAAATGACTCGAGTTTAATCTTTTAATGTCAGAGTAATATTCCATTGTGTGCAAATACCACATTCTTTTTATTCATTCATCTGTTGATGGACATATAGGCTGTTTCCACAATTTAACTATTATGAATTGCAGTGCTATAAATATGGACATGCATACATCACTGTGGTGTGATGTCTTTAACTCTTTTGGGAAGATACCTAGAAGAGAAATAGCCAGGTCAGACTGAATTTCTACTTTTAATGTTTTGAGGGATCTCTATACTGATTTCCATAGTGCTTGTATCAGTTTCAAGTATCTGCAACAATGGAGAATTGTTCATTTCTCCCCACAATCTTGCCAGCATTTATTATTTTTTGATTTCTTTCTTTTTTATTGGTTGATTTTTTGGTCATAGTCATGCTTTCTGGAGTAAAATATCAGTGTTGTTTTAAATTGCATTTCTTAAATGGCTTGTGATGTCAAGTGTTTTTTCATGTATTAATTGACTTCATTTTTTCATCTGAGAAGTGTCTGTTCATTGAAGATGCCCATTTTTGGATTTGGTCTTTAAATTTGGAGGGGTGTCTAATTTTTTGGTTCTGTATGTATTCTAGGTATTAGTCCTTTGCCTGACGAATAGCTGGCAAACATTTTTTTCCCTACTCTGTATGTTGTTTTTTCACACTGTTAATGGTTTCCTTTGCTTTGCAGAGCTTTTTAACTTCATATGATTCCATTTGTTGATTCTTTGTAATATTTCCTGTGTGATCAGGGTTTTGTTCATAAAGTCTTTGCCTACATCTGCGTCTTCCAGAGTTTTACTTACTTTGTCTTGCAGCAGGTTAAGTGAATCAAAATGAATCAAATATCTGAATATCAGAACAGGACCTGGATACTTACAAGACTGGGACTAAAACCCTGGCCCAGGGCCTGTCCTGTCCGGCTCTACCTGTACCTCGGGGGGCTCCCAGTCAATGCATACCCTGCCTCTCCAACCCCACAACAGCCAAGAAGTCCACACTCTAGCTCCCTGTGCAAACAGTCACCCTCTGGCCCCTCATGGCCTTAAGTTTGCAAGGTGGAGAATCTTGAGTTGGCCCGGGAGGATGGAGCAGGAGAAGGAGGCTGTGCAGTCCCTGAGAATGGAGTGCTTGGTGACTGTTTGGGGAGAAATGGCCCAACTGGGAAGAAAGTTTCTGAATCTTGGAGTGTGCTCTAGAAGGAGGGAGGCAGGCCTAAGAGTTCAAGGCCCTCAAATTCTTGAATTCTTCACCCCACTGGGAGAGGTACAATCAGGAGATAAGGGCAAGCCCTCAAAAATGGGAGACCCAGAATGGAGGCCCAGGTTCCAGGTCTAGGAGAAGTACATTTGATGCCAAACTCATATGATCTTTAATAATAAAAGCTTTTTAAAAAGCCTGAGCAGGAAGGTTAATACAAAAACCTCTATTTATCCAGTGAAGGCTTAGAATGGCAACTCTGGGAAGCTGCATAAAGGAAGAGGAAAGTAAATTGAGACAAACATTGAAGTAGGTCTCCATGTGACTCAGTAAACTCATTCCCTTCATGATGACTCCACGGTGGTGCACGGTCCACCCTGCCTCTGCCTCATGACCTCCCCAGTCTCATCTGTCTCCCATTCCTACCCTTCCCAGTGCACGGTGTGCCATGCACACTCACCTGCCCACTGCCCTTCAAAGGTATCAGGCACACGCGCACAGGCTTGTCCCTCTGCATTGAGCACTTTAATCTCTGCCGTGGATGCCTTGTGCAGTCACCATTCTCTCTGTTACCTACCCTGAGCAGCCCATTTGAAGTTGAGCCTGGAGTCCCCAATTCCTCTATTCCTCCCACATCCCACTCCTGACACCTATCTCATCCGTAACCTTCTACTATTCCTGACAGTTTCTCTCTTGGCTTTGTTGTCTCTCTCTTGGAAAAGTAAGCATTGTAAAGGCAGACAGTGCTCACGGGAATGCTGCACACAAGAGATGCTCAAAATATCCTTGTCTAATGATTGAAGTAGCATGGATTAAGGTAGGTAATAAACAAGGATAGGAATTCTTTAAACATTATCGTCAGAGTTTCCTAAGATATCTAGGGTCTTAAATTCTTGCCAAGTACGGAAGCATGCTACCTGAATGTTTCAATGAAGACTTTTCTTTTTCACCAATTCTCCTTGGTTCTCACTTGCTGGGCCAGTAGCATTCACGGTCTCTGAGAACACAAATTCAGAGCAAAGAGCCAAAGAATTTAGGAGGAGGCATTTGAGATCAATGACAAAATCATCTGTGAAGAGAACCAAGAACTGTAGAGAAGATTTAACTGTGTATATCCTGTGCTTTTCTCTCTATCCACCCTTTCCTATGTTTTCTTTTTCTAAGTCTTTTCTTCCTTCTCCAAACTTTGGAACAAAACACTATGTCAAGGCTGTAGGACTGAGAAATAGCTCTCAGGAGTAGATAATTTGGAGGGGGTAATTTCTATGGGAAGAAGTCGTTTCTACAGTATGTAGCAAGTGTCAATCCCATAGGAGCAGAGATCTACAAGGGTGACTTGACTGGCCTGATGAGGGGTTTCTGGGGGTCTGTGGGTGGAGTTTTATGTCTTGCAGACCTGGAAGGAGTAATTACTTAGACATTCTCAGCTGGGTTTTAGGTCTTAAAATGGTCTCTGGTTATTCTGAAATTTTGCCCTTTTGAAAGCTCGTGTCCCACTCAGTTTGCAACAATTCCCTGTCTCTGACTCCATCTCTATCTAGATACATCTCTCTGTGTGTCAGCTATAATATTGGTAAAGATAGCTATATGTCAACATCATCAGTAGTGGTAATTATAGAAACCATTAGGCCAAGCATGGTGCCAAGATCTAGGACTGCATAATCCTATTTACTCCCATGATCAGCATTTTATAGTTCAATAAACCAAAGCATCCTGAGTGAGAGAATGTACTGTCATATAATTATTTAACAGCCCTTTCTGAGTTTGATTGTTCATGTGTTTGTCCCATGTCACACATACGTGTCATAAATAAATTTGTATTCTAAAAGGAAGGAGAACCATTTGTGCCAAAATATGTTAATGGATAAGTGGCAAAATTGGAAAGCAGTAAGTAAATGATTAAATTCTAGAAAAATGGTAGCTTTATGAACCTCTCAAGAACAGAGGGGCTCAACAACAGCTGCTTATATCTTAAATGCCAGACAGAAATCTCCTGTGCCTTTGGTGGATGAATTAAAACATCTGTTTCCTAAAAATACTCAACTTCTATGTAGTAGAACATTCAGATGAAATTATCAGCTCTTTATTGAATGGTTTTAGAGGATTTTAGTGCTCAGATGGTAAAAAAATGATGGCAAGGCGTCTTTGCTCGCCGGGAGTAGTGGCGATTTTCTGGTGGTATTTGTCAGTGAGATTTAATTTTGTTATCTAAGTATATCTGCTTTTCTGTTCTTATATCTTATTTCAATTGCATTGTTGTAACAAGTAGTGGCTTCTAAAAGTTTCCAATTTTTCCTGTGATACTCTGTACTAGCCAAAAAGCCTAGTAAAGAGTACACAGCCACTTCTAGTCACATTTCTCAAAGTTTTATAACTTTGGTACTAGATTGTGATTCCAGTTATGGTGTTTAAAGTACTTTAGCTGATCTCCAGTTGTTTGCAGGGGTGCAAAGAAATAAAATATATCTAATGAAATGCATTATAATTTCTTTCATCATTATTATTTTATTTATTTATTATTTAGAGACAGGGTCTCACTATGTAGTTCAGGCTGGTCTTAAACTTGATATGTAGGTCAGGGTGGCCTTGAACTCACAGTGATCCTCCTGCCTCAGCCTCCTGAGTGCTATGATTACAGGCGTGTGTACTATACCTAGCTTCGTCATTATTATTTTAATATGGGATAAATTATCTGTGTGTGGTTAGAAAACTGAATGAGACACCAGTAGCCTGTTTGCTTTGATCCATGAATAATTCTGACCACTCTTCAAAGTGCTCACCACCACTTGGACAACTATATATCTATCTGCAGCCATGCAATATATTCAGTGAAAATCTTAAATTTTGTAGAAGCTGAAATACAAAGCTACCTTCAATGTCTTTGTGTTTGTGGACTTGTGGATAGAGTGATAACTGGCTAAACAGTAACTCTAAAGCTTGAAGGAATCAAGCTTTCCTTAACTCCATCCCACTCAATCCCATCAGTTCTCTGCTGTGACCCACTTAATTGGAAGTAACTGCAAGTCCTATGCCCACATTTGCTTCGCCTCCAACAATGGTATATGTTCATCAGGGACTGTGTGAGAGAGGTAAAGCCAGGTTTATCCAGCAGGTATTATCTGGGAGAAAATAAAAAAGTTTTCAGAATGAAATCTGAATATCTTAAGAAGGACAGATAGAGAAATAAATTATAAATTCCTTGAAAAAGGGGACATTCCTGCCTCATTCACAATTAGCTCGCCAGTATGTCATACACACTAGGTACTCCAAAGTCTGAATGCATGGCTTACTTATGATAAATAGCAGTTTAGCTTGATACTAGACATGTGATAGGTGTCTGGGGACTGCTCACTGATCCGGAGGAGAGTCCTGGACCTTCACCTGGCCAGGGAACACGTTGTAACTGGAGTGGGTACCTAAGGCATTGGGTAGGTGTGGCTGTCAGTGTGGGCCTGAGTTGGGCTGGATGTAAGTTTTCAGGCTGGTCTTAAACTTGATATGTAGGTCAGGGTGGCCTTGAACTCACAGTGATCCTCCTGCCTCAGCCTCTTGAGTGCTATGATTACAGGCATGTGCACTATACCTAGCTTCGTCGTTATTATTATTATTATTATTATTATTTTTTTTTTTGTGGCACTGGGGATTGAACTCACAACCTCACGCCTGCCTGACAGGCGCGTAAGCTGCTGAGCCAAATCCCAGCCCTGGTTTTTTGAGGCAGGGTCGCACTGTGTAGCTCAGGCCGGCCTTGTGCTCGCGCTGTAGCCCAAGCCGGCCTCGAACTCACAACGCTCCTCCTACCTCAGCCTCCCGAGTGCTAGGATTAAAGGTGTGTGCCACCACGCTCGGCTTGTTGTTATTATTTTAATACGGCATAAATTATCTGTGTGTGGTTAGAAAAGTGAATGAGACACCAGTAGCCTGTTTGCTTTGATCCATGAATAAGCAAAAACTTACATCCAGCCTTTTTTTCTTCTCCTCCTCCCCATTTGCTGCATTTATTATCTTTCTGCTGTCATAGTCAGCTCATCTAAAATCCTTCATGATTCAGCCCTATAGACCAATCTGTTTCAGAGTTGTTCCTCATAGTAAAACCCTGAACTTCCTTTCAGAGCATATTTTAAATTTACATCAAGCTCATTATGAATGGACCACTTTACTTCTGGACTCTGCCCAGTGCCTAAAATAGTTTGAATGCTAAAAATATATGCACTCTGCCAAAAAGGGTTTACAACATTCACAGTAGAACCTTTAGACTTCTGCTTATAGGTTAGAGAAAGTTGGCTCAACAGCCAAAGCAAATTTATTTAAATAGCATTTCTAGACTCGTTTCATAATAGTTACATTTTATCTTTTTACAGTGATTTATAGGCACTGAAGCAGAACAGGAGAGTCAGGGAAAAATGTGATTAATGAATGAAGGAAAAAGTACCAATAGTGAAGGGGAAAAGTCTTTCGGAAGGTAAAGAAGAGAGAATAATTGATGGTTCCATTTTAGCGTAATGTTATTTCTGGATCTCTTTTATAATGTGTTATTTACTGCATACTTTGCAGTTGACAGAAAATAAACAGCATTTGCGATATACTGTCTTTCGCTGGGCCATGCACTTGCTCATCCCACTTACCTGTCAAGTGAGAACTTCAGCCAACATCTGTCAAAGTCTCCTGTGATGGTGTCTGTTTTTAATAAGCCCGGCACTATAATTACCTTATTGCAAAGTTAAAGCCCAATGACACTTATGATGAAGGTTTCATGGCTAAACAGTAAAGTCAGTGAAGCTTGCGCATACCAACTGTCAGACAGGAAATAGCTGTTGGAGGATTTGTTTCTTCACTGCTTGATGAGGGTCACTTCATTTGTACTTGGAAACTCTGCCACAGTTAGCACGGGTAGCAGAGATGGAAAAAGAAAAAGTAAGATAGCGGGTGATTTAGAAAGGTACCATCACTAGTAGAGTTTTGAAGAGAGTAGCTATGGTCTACTCCATAACATTTGTGCTAGATCTTTTCATAAATATTACTAATGTAAAAGTAATAATCTTAATTAAATATCCTTCAAATTAAATATCATTTTATAGATGAGGAAATTGAGACTCTGAGAGTTTTTAAACTATGTACTTAAGGCCAACCAGATGATAAAGAGTAAAACAAGGTCATGAGCCCTGACCAGATTATTCAAATAAAAATGTGGTTTCCCCTTATATTGTTGTTGCCATAAGGCTATTTGGCCAGACATGGTCCAGATTATGGTCTAAACAGAAATGGAGTAGACACATCCTCATCCTGAGTTTTTAGAAACAGAAAGGCAAAGATACACTGAGATGTGATCATCCTTTGGATGTCATAGCAGTGATCCACTTCTATTTTATGTTGTTTGAAATTTCACATTTTCATCAATCATGAATTGATTTATCAATAACCATTGCCTTACATATCATAGTACCTTTCACCAAAGAAGCCCTGGGGGCCTTCAGACCACTGCTATCCACTTAGCACGTGGAGATGATACAGTAGAATCACACTATGCCTGAAAGTTTGAATACATGTAGTGGTTAATGCAAAATGAATTTTTTGGTTTATTTGGAGCCACAGGTCTGATGAATCTGGGATACATTTCCTCCATCTACTTCCTAACTGAAGGCAGAAACTTGGGGATTTTCTACTCTTGTCTTGGGATATTTCTGGAGGATGATAAGAATGCCAGATTGTTTATCCAGTTCACCCCAGTGTTCCTATTGCACCAGCCTCATCAATCATTCTGCCAGCACATCTCAAAAGAGCAAGTGCCCTCCCCCTCAAGTAGTACTTAACCTTGGTGGCATCAGACCTGAGGGTAACTTACAAAGTCCAGGGGGTATTTTGATTGTCAGGACTAAACCTTATGAGGACAAGGTTTTCAAATAACGAATTAATGTACGATAAAAATAACTTTGAAATACTTGACTTATAGCCACAGGGGTACAAAATAAATGTAAAACAAACTGCATTTCAAGCTATTGGAGTTGACACTCAGTCACTGCCATGCTAAGGCAGTGATGGTGACTGCAGAACCAAGTTCTTGGCTCTTGGGTGGTATTGGGTTACCAAGGACTGCATAGCACTTAAAGGACTATTAAGAAGTCATATACCAAGTGTGGTGCTGGAAAGCTGGAGTCCTTCTGCACTAGGCATAATGCTTACTATCCTCCACTTCTCCTCCTCTAATTAATATATTGCTTCTAGGGTTGGATAGAGAAGACCTGGAGATTGAAGTGATTAATAAGGAGCCATAGGACTGATTTTCTTTTCTTTCTGGTAAGCCATGGAGTGGGTATTTGATCATAAATATTCTGCAGTTTATTTTTAACAAGGTAGAATATTTTCTACTTTTGTCATCAGTTTTGTCTTATGTCACCATTTTTGAGACAACAGGTGAAGTTTTTCCTTATTTTGTTATATTCACGCATCCTATGCAGCAAACCTGAGGTTTCCTAAAATTTCCACTGAAAACACTAATATCATAGCAACCGATCATACTAATATCAAGACCTAATAACACTTCATATCCCTCTGTTTCCTTAAGTCACATATGATTTCTTTATGATTTTAACAATACTCTTATGTAGACCAAGTATGTAAGTGATGTGAATGAGATCAATATTTTTTACATTTATTAAATTTATCGGTACACATAGTGATGACATTCATCATAAGGAATTTGTACCTATACACGATATAACTTGATTCTTTTTTTATTCCCCCCACCTCCTTTCAACCCCTTTCTCCTTCCTTACTTACAAAAGCTTTGTTTCCATTTTTCCTTCTTTTCTCATTTTCTTTCTTTTCTCTTTCTTCCTTTCCCATTCCTCCCTCCCTAGCTTCCCTTCTCATTTGAACATTTTTTTCCTATTTCACAAATAGATGCTCCATTCAACCAAGCATTCCCCTTCTTAGTTTCTTTCCAAATAATTAAAAAAATCATACCATAGTGTTATATGTATACACATGTTCATAGTGGCACAGTTTGTAACAGCTAAATCTTGGAAACAGTCCAAATGCCCATCAACTGATAAATGGATAAAGACTATCCATTTATTATACATTCTGATCCTTGTTTACACTTTCAGTTTCTCACACCAGAGAAATAATACTGTATTTACATGTGTATCTGATTTTTTCACTTAAGGGTATGGTCTCATAGTGCACCCATTTACCTAGGAAAGTCTCAAATTTATCCTTCTTTATGTCAGAGTAGTACCCCATTGTATAAAAAAGCACACCGTCTTTATCCATTTATCAGTTGATGGGCATTTGGACTGTTTCCAAGATTTAGCTGTTACAAACTGTGCCACTATGAACATGTGTATACATATAACACTATGGTATGATTTTTTTAATTATTTGGAAAGAAACTAAGAAGGGGAATGCTTGGTTGAATGGAGCATCTATTTCTAGGTTCTGAGGAATCTCCACACTGATTTTCATAGTGGTTGCATCAGTTTACACTCCCACCTACAGAAGAGAAGTGTTTCTTTTTCCCATAGCCCCACCAGCATTTACTAGCATTTATTATTGATTTCTTGATGATAGTCATTCTTTCTGGAGTGCAATGGAATCAACGTTGTTTTAATTTGCATTTCTTGAATGACCAATGGTGTTGAACATTTTTTCATATATTTATCTGCTGTTTTTAATTTTTCATCTGAGAAGTAACTATTTATTTCAGATGCCCATTTTTGGATTGGGTCTTTAAATATGGGAGGTCTAGGTTTTTTTGAGTTCTTTATATATTCTAAATAGTAGTCCTTTGTCTGAGGAACAGCTGGCAAAATTTTTTTCCCCACATGGTGAGTTGTCTCTTCACATTGTTGGTGGTTTCTTTTGCTGTGCAAAATTTTATAATAAGATGAGATCCCAGTTGTTGATTGTGATAGGTCCTGTGTGATTTGAGTTTTGTTCATAAAGTCTCTGCCCACACCAATGTCTTCGAGAGTTCTACCTGTTCTCTCTTCCGGCAGATTTAGTGTTTCTCTTATTAATACTTAGATCTTGATCCATTTTGATTTTCATTAAGTGCATGGTGAAGGATATGGGTCTAGCTTTAATCTTCAGCATGTGGAAAGTCAGTTTTTTTTCCAGCACCATTTATTAAAGAGGCTATCTCCAGTGAAGGTGTTTGGCTCCTTTGTCAAAGGTAAGGTGACTAAGAATGTCTGGATTGCTGGCGCATCTTTAATGTGTTCTGCAGATCCTCAGGCTCATTTTCTTTGGCAGTGCCATGCTGTTTTGTCACAGCTTTATAGTATAATTTCAAGTCAGAGATTATTATGTGCCCAGCCTTACCTTTGTTGCCCAGAATTGCCTTTGCTATTCTAGGTCTCTTCTGGTTTCTAATGAACTTTAGGATTGTTTTCTCAAATTCTGTGAGATATGCTGTTGGAATTTTGATCGGGATTACAATAAATCTGTATAACAATTTTGGAAGTGTGGACCATTTTCCCTTCTTCCTACCCAAGAGCAAGGAATAGGCTTCCATTTTCTGATATCCTCTTCAGTCTCCTTTTTCAGAGTACTGTAGTCTTTCTTTTTCTTTTTTTCTTCCTTCCTTTCTTTCTTCCTTCCTTCCTTTCTTTTTTTCTTTCTTTTTCTTTCTTCCTTCCTTCCTTCCCTCTTTCTTTCTTTCTTTTTTTTTTTTTGAGACAAGGTGTTACTGTGCAATTCAGGCT
Organism: Dasyprocta punctata; assembly: GCA_004363535.1. NCBI lineage: Eukaryota > Metazoa > Chordata > Mammalia > Rodentia > Dasyproctidae > Dasyprocta > Dasyprocta punctata. The sequence continues at coordinate 7,559 of RJWM01032982.1, read as the reverse complement.
GGCCCTGAGTTTGCTATGTACCCCAGGCTGGACTTGAATTCATATGATCCTCCTACTTCAGTCTCCCAAGTGCTAGAATTATAGGCATATCCTACTACACCTGGCTTGTAGTTCTCCCTCGAAAGGACTTTTACATGTTTCATTAGATTGATTCCTGGATATTTCATTTTTTTGGATACAACTGTGAAAGATGTTGTTTCTCTAATTTCTCCCTCAGTAACTTTGCTATTCATGTACAAGAAAGCTACTGATTTTTGCACATTGACTTTGTATCCAGCTATGCTACTAAATTTGGTTATTAAATCTAAAGGTATTTTGGTGGAGTTTTGAGGGTCTTCTATGTAGAGTATCATGTCATCTGCAAATAATGATAGTTTAATTTCTTCCTTTCCTATCTTTATTCCTTTTATTAATTTCTCTTGTCTAGTTGCTCAGGCTGATGTTTTCAGAACTATATTGAGAAAGAGTGGTGACAGTGGACATTCTTGTTTGTGGTTTTAGAGTGGAAGCTCTCAGTTTTTTGTTCATTTAGTATGATGTTGGTTATTGGTTTGTTGTAGATGGCTTTTATCAGATAGAGATAAAGACTATCTATTCCAATTTTCTGTAGGTTTTTTTTTTTAACATGAATGGGTGTTGGACTTTGTCAAATGCTTTTTCTGCATCTATTGAGATGATTGTGTGTTTTTTGTTCTGTTAATACAGTGTATTATGTTTATTGATTTGCATAAGTTGAACCATCCCTACATCCCTGAGTTGAATCTAACTTGGGCATGATGCATACTCTTCTTGATTTGTTGCATTCTGCTTGCCAGATTCTTATTGAGGATTTTTGCATCTTTGCTCATTAAGGAGATTGGCCTTTAGTTCTTTTTTTGGTTTGGTCCTTCTCTGGTTTTGGTTTCAGGGTAATGCTTACTTCCAGAAATGACTTTGGGAGTTTTGTTTTTCAATTTCATTGAAGAGACTGAGAAGTGGTGGTGTTAGGTCTTCTCTAAATTTCCTGTAGAATTCAGCAGTGAACATGTCAGGGCCTGGGCTTTCCTTTGGTGGTAGGTTTTTAATTTTATCTTCAATTTCATTGACTGATATTGGTTTACTTAGAATTTTTATATGTTCTTGATTCAGCTTTGGTAATTCATATGTTTCTAGGAATCTCTCCATTTCTTCTGCATTTTCCATCTTATTGTAATACAAGTTCTTAAAGTAGGAATTGATGATCTTCTGAATTTCTGCAGGATCTGTTGTGATTTCGCTCTTTTCATTCCTAATTTCATGAAATTGAGTCTTTTTTTTCTTTTTCTGATATGGTTAGCTAAAGGTTTGTCAGTTTTATTTAATCTTTCAAAGAACCAACTCTTCAATTCACTGATTCTCTGTATTGTTTTGTTTGTCTCCATTGCATCAATTTCTGCTTTGATTTTTATAATTTCCTCCCTTGTACGATCTTCGGGCTTGACTTGCTCATCTTTTTTTCCAGAATTTTTAGGTGCAACATTATGTTGTTTATTTAAGCTCTCTGTTTTCCTGATAGGGAATTCACTGCTATAAATTTCCCTCTTAGGACTGCTTTCATTATGTCCATCAGTTCCAGTTTGTTGTATTGGCATTTTTATTTAATTATAGGTGCTATACTGTTAAATCAGTCCTTTATTTTTATCTGTGACCCATTGGTTGTTCATGAGGGCATTATTCAATTTCCACATGTTTCTGAAGTTCTCGTGGTTTCTTTTGCCATTGATTTCCAATTTCATTGCACTATGGTCTGAAAAGATGCATAGGATAATTTCAATTCTTTTTCTTTTACTTAAGTGTATTTTATGGCTTAGTATGTGGTCTATTTTAGAGGGTATCAATGCACCACTAGAAGAATGTGTATTTTAATATGGGTGGGAACACTCTGTAGACCTCAACTAAGTCCATTTGTTCATAGGTTTGCTTCATTTCTAATTTTTTTTGTTGATTCTTTTTGTCTTGTTGACCTATCTGTTTGTGGCAGTGGTATATTAAGGTCCTTCATTATAATTGTGTTACTGCTTATTTGATTTTAGATGGGCATTAATATTTGTTTTATACAATGGGGTGCACTGGTATTTGGTGTGTATATATTATGATTGTCATTTCTTCTTCTTGAATTGTTCCCTTAACAACTATGTAGTGACCGTCTTTATCTCTTTTGATCAGTCTTGGTTTGAAGGTTATGTTGTCTCCAATTAGAATAGTCACCCCTGCTTATTTCTTGGTTCCTGTCACATGGAGTATTATTTTTCATCCTTTGAGTTTTGGTCTGTATTTCTTTTTAAATTAAATGTGTTTCTTGAATGCAGCACATTGTTGGATCTTGTTTCTTGATCCATTCTGCCAATCTATTTCTTTTGGTTGATGAATTGAGACAATTTACACTGATGGTTATAACTGATAGTTTTGGCTTCTCCTTACCATATTATTTTCTTGCTGATGGTTCCCTATCTTCCCCTACATTTAATTTCTTGCCTTTCCTGGTGGCTACTTTTTATTAGTACTCTTGGAATTGTGCTCTTTATTATCTCTTTCTAGAATGTCTTTCAAAATCCTTTGTTGAACTTGTTTGGTTGTCATGACTTTCTTAAGTTGTTCTTTGTCACAAAAGTATTTTATTACTCCATCAATTCTGAAAGATAGTTTTGCAGGACACAATAATGTGGGTTGGAGGTTGTTTTCTTTCAGGATTTGTTTTCAGTTTTCTTTAGTTTTAGGGTTTGTGCTGAGAAGTCTGCTATGATTCTGATGGGCTTTTGTTTACAGGTGATTTGTTTGTTTTCTCTAACAGCTTTTAATATTTTGTTCCTGTGCTGAATTCCTAGAATCTTGATTATTATATACCTTGGTATGGATTTATTTTGGTCACAAGTAATTGGAGTTTGGCATGCCTCACTTATCTGTGTGACAAATTCTTTTATCATGCTTGGGAAGTTTTCTGTTATTACTTCTGTGAATATATTTTTAAAGTTGTTTGTGTCAACTCCTTTTTTTTTTTTGACTCTTGTTCTCACTACTGCCTCTGACTATACAAGATACTCCTTTTCCAGGTCAGGTTTCCATCTCTCAGTGAGGAGCAAAGTTTCTTTAGCAGCCTGCCAGGGTGGCTACACAACTGCTCTAGCCACACCGTGTAATCTTGGATCTGTAGCCACAAGGCAGTTTTCTACAGCAATGAATCCTATGTTCTTCTTTTCCCCTGTCAGTTCCCTCATGGTTCCTATGTGTCCTACACTCCCTTTGTATTCTCTCCTGGCTGTTGTTTTTCAGAGTCTTGGCCCTTTGTTCTGGAGAAGCTGAGTAACTGATACTCAGAACTCCAACATTTTTCCTTCCCCCTCTTATCTGCAGACCCTAACAGCCCTTTTTCTACTGCAAACTCTCTTTCTATGAAGCTCACTTACCTGTACATGTACACACACACACACACACACGCTTCACTCTCTTGCACTCTGTACTTTTACCTTTGCCTCTCTCTGTCTCTATCTCTCCGCCTCTGTCTCTCTATCTCTGTCTCTCTCTTTCTCTGTGTCCTGTGTGTTTTTCATCCTCCCAGTTCACCCAAAAAAGAGCCCAAATTTCAGAGGCTTGCTGATGTCTAATTCATCAAGCCTCTGAGATTACCCAAAGCCCACACTAGATGCTACCCCTCTTCTTCCACAGCAGAAATGTCACACATTTCCACCTGTGAACCACATGATCAAAAATCCAGGTGCACACTCCAGCAGCCATTGGAAGACATTGCCCACTGGTAGCCAGCTCAGGTTGGGAGGGAGAGGCAGGCCCTGCCCCCTTGCGCACTCCAGCAGCCATTGGGAGATACTGCCTGCAGGTAACCAGCTCAGGTTAGGAGGCAGCAGCCAGCCCTGCTGTGGCATGCACTCCATCAGCCCTTGGGACACTTCTGCCCCAGGTAGCCAGCATGGGTTGGGAAAAACAGCAGCCATCCCTGTGCCAGTTAACCCAGTGGCCACCATTGGATACCCATAGCCAGCACTGGCCAGGAAAACCAGCAAGTCATGCTCCAGAGAAATTGTAGCCAATGAGGGAAGTGCCTGGGATCCCACTATCTGCTTGTTTGGAAGAAGAAAATGTCAAGACAAAGAAACAAAAGGCAGTCCCTGGACTCCAACCCAAGCAGAGCAAGTCTAGGAGATGAAAATATGGAAGAGATTGGAAGTCACACACCTGAAGTTTCTGAAGTGATGGCAGCTGAAGTAAAGAGACAACTTCATGAGGGTATAAAAGAAATTAGAACAGAAATACTATCTCAGGTAAAACAAGAAATGAAAAACATAATAAAAGAATTGCTAAGCATCTCAAAAGAAGACATAGATAAAAAAATAGAGGGGCATAGGAAAATGAGGGAAACTATGAATGAACAATATAAGAGGGATTTAGAATGCATGAAACAGATTCAAAGAGATATCGAGGAAATTAAAAACTCCATTAAAAGTTGGCAAAACTGCTTGAAAGAAACTGTAGATAGACTTTCAGACCTTGAAGACAGGATGTATAGCTTGTGATTGTGGAAGGAAAGAGCTCCTAAAAATAACAAGGAACCTGGAAGTAACAATTCAATGACTGCAAGATGATGCAAAGAAAAATAATTTAAGAATAATAGGTGTTAGTGAAAAAGCAGGAGTCAACACAAATGACATTAAAATTCTATTTAGAAGTAATAGCAGAAAGCTTCCCAAACATGGGAAAAGGACATGTTATAGAGATAAGTGAGACATATAGAACTCCAGCTAGCCATAACCAAAATAGATCTACACCTAGACATATAATAATCAAGGTTCCAGAAATTGAACACAAGAACAGAATATTAAAAGCTATTAGAGAAAAGAAACAGATGACCTAGAAAGGAAAACCCATCAGAATCATGACATACTTTTCAACACAAACCATCAAGTCAAGAAGAGCTTGGAGTGAAGTATTTCAAGTCCTGAAAGAAAACGCCTTCCAACCCAGATTGATGTACCCTGCAAAAACTATCTTTCAGAATTAACAGAGAAACAAGATACTTCCATGACAAAGAACAACTGAAGGAATTCATGACCACCAAACCAACCCTACAAAGAATACTGAAGGACATTCTAAACAGAGATAAAAAAGACCACGGTTCCAGAAACAGTGGCAGAGGGGGCTCACTGTGTGGGGCAGACAACTGAATGAAGGGGAAGAATGGGCAGCCAATGGCAGGAAAATAGCATGGCAGAAATGAGGCAGTGCATGTTGGCCATAACCACTAATGTAGGATGGCCTCAATTCACCAATAAAAAGTAACACAGGCAGAGTGAATCAGGAGACAAGATCCATCAATATGCTTTATTCAAGGAACACATTTAGCTCAAAAGGAAATTCATAGACTAAAAGTCAAAGGAAAGAAAACAATGCGCTATGTGACAGGAAATCAGAAAAAAAGTAGGGGTAGCTTGCCCATCAAATGCAGGATGGATAATATGGCATTTCTATACAATGGAAAGCTACTCAGCCATAAAGACAGATAACCTTGAGGCTCTTGTAGGTAAATGGATACAAGTTGAAATCATGCTCATGGGTGAAATGGTTCAGAGTCACATGGGTGAACATTGTGTTGTCTCCCTAGTATAAAAAAACTAAAGGAGTTAGTGGAATCCAAAGTGCACAATAGATACTGTGAAGGTGAAAGGGAAGGAGATATCTAGAGGGAGAAGGCAGTGGCCATTATTAATCTATATCCTGTTTTGAAACCTTGAATTGTTTTCTTTGTTCTATTTAGCTTGGCTTTATTCTGTTTTATTTTGTTTGATTTTATCATACTTGATGGCATGGGCAGCTATTTCAAAAATAACAAAATGTATTATTATAGCCATTATTGATTTCCTATTATCTTGATTCAAAGCCCTGTCTTGCTTTACTTGTTTTCTGTTGATTGATTTCACTCTATTTTGTTTTGTTTGATTTTATTATGTCTGATGGTATTTGCAGCTACTTTGAAGATAACAAGATGTACTATGGTAGCCACTGTTGTATTCCTGTTGTCTTGTTTTGAAGTCCTGTATTGCTTTCATTGTTTTGTTTTGATTGGTTTTATTCTGCTCTGTTTTGTTTGAATTTATTTTGCAGTTATTTTGAAGATAATGAGAGGCATTATGTTAGCCATTATTGATTTCCTTTTATCTTGTTTTGAAGCCTTGTATCATGTTCATTGTTTTGTTTTGATTGGCTATTCTATTTTGTTTTGTTTTATTTTATTATGTCTGATGGTATAAACAGCTACTTTGAAGATAACAAGATGCATTACGGTAGCCACTGTTGTATTCCTATTGTCTTGTTTTGAAGTCCTGTATTGCTTTCATTGTTTTGTATTGATTGGTTTTATTCTGTTCTGCTTTATTTGATTTTATTGTGCCTGATGGTATGGGAAGTTATTTTGAAGATAGCAAGAGGCATTATGGTAGCCATTGTTGGTTTCCTTTTATCTTGTTTTGAAATCTTGTATCACATTCATTGTTTTGTTTTGATTGTCTCTATTCTGTTTTATTTCTTTGGGTTTTGTTCTCTTCAAAATGAATAGAAAGCTGGGTGTGGTGGCTTATGCCTTTAATCCTAGCACTCAGGAGGCTGAGGTAGGGGGAGTGTTTTGAGTTCGAGGCCAGCTTAGGCTACAACTCGAGTGCAAGGCCGTCCTGAGCTACATAGTGCGACCCTGCCTCAAAAAACCAGGGCTGGGAGTTTGGCTCAGTGGCTTAAGCACCTGCCCTGGCACGTGTGAGGTTGTGAGTTTGATCCCTGGTGCCGAAAAAAAAAAAACACAAAATAAATAGAAAAATAAAATGTAAAAAAAAAATTATAGGTATTTTTTTGAGACAAGATTGTCTGGCAAATAAATATGTGAAAAAAATCCAAATGTGCAGACAGCACTAAATTTTTATAACAATATAAATCAACTTACTAGGTGCTCATAAATATGGTTCTAAAAGGCAGCCCCCCAAAATGATCAACTTTATTTCAGTGTAAATAGTGACCCAGGCTTAGCATTAATAGTTAGCTCTTTTTTTACCAAGTGAATGAAAACTCTGGCATTTAGTAAACTGAATAATTCTTCAAAACTATGAGGTGTGTTCTGGGAAGATATATCTAAAGTCCTACTCCAGATTTTCATTGGCCAGAGATGCATCTTGGTTTCTCTTTCAACAGTTGGTTTCTCTTTTGTGCAATAGTTGCACAAAAGAGAAAGTATTTTCACAGAACTTTGCAGAGATGAAAGTATCATTCAAGGATTTTCTCCATAACAAAGATTTTTCAGGAGAAATCTAAAATTGATGTTTTCATCTCCAAAACTCCAGGAATACTTCTGCATGGACATAGTTTGTTTTCAATTCATTCAGTCCTTTTCCAGACTAAGTATCCTTCATGTCTCTAGTCCACCTCACAAGGTTTTATAAGATGAGCATGCAAAGCTCAATAACTATCTATTGCTCAAATGAGACATTTATGAGACAATGGTATTTCAACATTGCCCATAATTTCAATCACCTGCAAAGAAATGAATA
>RJWM01032981.1:0-20931 GCA_004363535.1 Dasyprocta punctata | reverse complement strand
TGTAAGCCAATTTTGCTTTCTTGGAACATTTAAATCCCATTTGGTCCGGGTATATAATGTTTTTTTTTTTTTTTTAAATGTTGCTGGATTTAATTTACTCCTGTTTTGTTGTGTTTTTATGCTTATATTTATAAAGAATATTGGTCTGTGAACAAAAAGGAAGTGAACATGCTGATCAGACAATTCCTTCATAAGCTTGAAATGTTTGAGGAGAGAGAGAGAGAGAGAGAGAGAGAGAGAGAGAGAGAGAGAAAATGTGTGTGTGTGTGTGTGTGTGTGTGTATGTATGTGCTTCCTTGACCGGTTAGTTTCTGGTTAAGCAGCAGCCTGAACATCAGCAGGCTGAGCGGCCAGGAAGGTTGTTCTTTATTCCACATGTGATCCCATCAGTGACTTGGTTTCTCCATGGAGTACAGCACATATAAAGAGGATGGGGTCTGGAAGGGGTGTTGGAGTCTCATTAGCAGGAGCATGGGGGCCTCCACATTAATTCCACAACAGATGACTAGCGCGATGGTTTGGTAGCTATTCCAGCTGGGCAGATGAAGACTGAAGGCCACTTTTTAGTGATAGTGGTTTTTGTTTTCTGTGGACTATGGATGAAGAACTGTAAAATCAAGGTAATTAAAAAATTGTTTTCAGAAAGCCTGGGGTTGGGACTCTTCCAGTCTTTTCTTGCTCACAGTACTCAACCGTTTGTATCTGATTAGCAGTCTCAACTGTGGAGAGAAACCACACAGAGAAACTGAGCAAAGTAAGAGAAACAGTTGTAAATTTATTCAGGCTAATTCCTTAGTGTCCTCTGCAGCTGGCCCATGGGAGTGCTCGGTTGAGATTCCAATCTAAGGTAAATAGATGCAAGAGCAGATGGGAGTGTAGAATTATTTACCAGAATGTTGAGTATCCCAAAACATAAGACCCAACAGGGAAAATATGAACTACACAGTCCTAGGCACCCACACTTCTGTAATGCTCTTTCTTGCCAGTGAATACAGAGCCACATTGCCTTTGTTTCTGAAGACCAGAGTCTCTTAGCCCTCTCAGTACTGATTACAATTAGACCAGACCATTTTAAGTTCCAGTTTTCAGGGCTTACACCAACCAATATGGAGAATGCCTTTTTTGAAAGAACAGAAGTTCGTTACTACCTTTTTAAAAATTGCAGTCATCTCTCAATATCCACAGAGGACTGGCAGCAGGACTCCCACGGATACTAAAATTGGCACACGCTCAAGCCCTTTATATAAAATGGCATAGCATTTGCATATAATCTATGCATATCCTCCCATATACTTAAATCATCTTTGAGTTACTGGTAATACTTAAAAGTGTAAATGCTGTGAAATGTAAATAGTTGTTATGCTATACTATTTAGGGAATAAGGACAAGAGAAAGACTCTGCATGTCAGATGCAGTTTTTTTTTTTCAAATTATTTTTTGACGTGGCTTTGGTTTAAATCATCGGATACAGAACCCATAGATACAGGTGATAGCCCACTCCTTAAGAGTGACAGGGCAGGTTGCCCAATCATTAAAACGAGACACACATCTAAGAGTTGGTGGTTGGTTGCTGTGATCTGACGTGGTATCAAATCTACTAGAAATATTATTGGAGCATTGATCACACAGGATCAATGGCTGTTTATTTTGTAGCTGACCCACTGTGGGACAGCAGAAGGACAGTGCTGCGTTTTGCAACCCTGGCTGGGAGCACATGCAGAGCTTCTTCCTGGTTCAGACTCGCTGTAGCTGAAAAGAGGCCCAGAGGAGGACTCACTGCACTGTTCATTAGCGCACCCTAGTGACAGTCCTGCCTGAGTGATCGTGATTTGGAAAAATGATTACTCTGACAGCTCAGGGGAGAAAACTACAGAGGTCTCTAGCCTAGCCCAGATCATGAACATCAAAAACCATGTTGTGATGTTGTAGGAATTCAAATTGTATCCTAGAGAAAGCTTCTTAGTTGCCTAGGAGAAAAAAAATGAAGGCAGCTAAATCAAACCAAAGGGGACTTGACACAGGATCCTATAGCAGTGTTTGAAATTCTAACTTTAAAAAGTAAAGTAGCTGTCCAGGCCTCATGGGTCCATCTTGAAGTGGGTGTGGGCACGTTGAGAACAGGCACAGGTCCCAGTGTCAGTCGAGTTAGCTTCTTCAGGTACGATGAGTGCTAGACCACCATATGGCTTCAGTGGTGCTAGATGTGGTTATAATCCTGAGCCACTTGGAAAGCCTAGCAGTTACTCATCACTTGACGCCTTAATTGCCAATGCATGGCTAGTGTCAGTCACCTTAGAGTGGTCCTGCCTCACTTCACTGGGCAGTGATGTCTCCCACAGCGAGGGCAAGGCTGACATCCATTACGTTGCTGTGCTTCCTGACTTTTTCAGGAGAGCGCGGCGGGCTTGGAGGCTGCATTTCAGGACTTCTCTCAGCAGTACTTGTAAGAAGGCTAGAATAAATAGACTCATTATTTGGAATAAATGACCAGTCCTTTCAACGGAACAACCAGTCAATACCGTTGGGCAATTGACCAATTTGGTTTGATGGATTTTTACTGTAATCCTTATTTATAAAATAAAGGAATTGGACTAGTTGGCCTCAAAGGTCCCTTTTAGTTCTAGCTTATGCCAATTCTAATTACACAGCCTAATTGACCTTTTGGATTAACATCATGTGTACACCACCCTTCAGTCAGCGTTAAATAACGAGTCTGTGGATCAAAGTCTCGGTCATGTCATTATGCCTAAGTTTACTTTCATATATCCACTTATCTCTGGGTAAACGTCTGTGAGCTTCAGATGGAAATGGTTCCAGCAGTTCCAAACTATTAGGGATGATGCAATGATATTTGATTTTTATCAAAATCAATTTAGGGAAGTTTAAGGGGAAAAAGACAGCTTTGATCTGTGGTGCACCATCATAAAATCACTCATTTGTTATTGTTGCTAGGTGAGAACCGGTGGGTCAAGCTAACCACTGCATTTGCCTGTTATGGGTTTCAAGGTTACTGGTCAAGAATCAGAGAAACTGAGGCTTGAGACAGGTGCCTGTAGGGAGGGACCCAACCTTTGGTTGCCCTCCAGTCTGTTTATTGTCTTGTGTCCACCTGGCCAACAGCTGAGCATTGGATGACTCTGGAATGACTCTGGGAAACATTTGTTCTTCAAGGAGCTTACACTAGATTGTAGTTAAAGTAATGCTTGTTGTTTGCAGGGGGAAATGCCGGCATTAATTACCGGGAGTGGTATAAACCCCTGGTGTGGTTTTGGATCCTTGTTGGCCTTGCCTACTTTGCAGCTGTCCTCAGTATGATTGGAGATTGGCTGCGAGTTCTATCCAAAAAGACAAAAGAAGAGGTAAGACCCTTTCCAGACTCCATGCTTATTCTTGACCTCAGATTAGCTTGTCTGTGTTCTGTGGACTGGAGAGTTTCTGATTCATGCAGGGTCCATACGGCTTCTTTGTTTTGAATCTTTGCCTCAAAGACAAGTTGAATGGAATAGGAATTATTTCTAGAATCTTTTTGGACAGGTGGGGAAATGTGGTGATTCACTTACCAGCCCACAACCCTGAGAAGACTAGTAAACAACAATTGATTTAAAAAAGTATAAATGAAAAGGAAAAGCATAGAAATAGTAAGTAAAGGCTGACGATTGCTGAGGGAGCTGTGCATCTGCCCTTTAGCAGCAAATATGTGGGGAGGCTTAGAAGTCTCAGAAGAAGCCCGGGAACACTGGCCTGTCCCCAGGTCTTGGGGTCTGTGAGGGAACAGTGTCAAATACCAAGAGTCTTTCTCTATTCAGGCCATCAAACAGGGGCCAGCCACAGGGAAGTGGACTCAAGGGGTCCCTTTCATCTGTATCCTCCATCTCCCCATCTGCTGCCAGATCCACACAGACAAATTTATACCTATGGCCAGGGGCACACAGTCTGTATGCCCTCCTATAAATTTGTGTGAGAATATACACAAAGATGGGAAAAGGAAAATCTAAGAGGCAAAGATAGTGTTTGCAATTAAAAAAATTCATAGTCTTTTAGGAAGATGAGAAAAGAAATAGCAAAGTAGGAGGGCAATGGAAAGGAATAGAAAGTTAAAGAAAGGAACATAGAGAAGAAAATCCAGGAGTGGGACAACTCCTTTAAAGGCAGCTGTTCACTCTATATAAAGGGCCCTAGGACAAATTCGCCGAAGGAGAAATTTCTCTGATCATTCCTGGGCCTATGTGCTAATTTTATTGGATTGCATGAACACTGTCAATGCAGTTTCCAGTCTGAATCTCAAGATCAGCAATAACAAAAGAGAGGGGAAGAACATAAACATTGATTTTCCTAAATGCAAAAATTTGAGCCAGTCATCTATATAGGGAGGCGTGGCACTTGGATTGTTCACTGTTTTGGTTAAAAGCCAAAAAATTTGGTGCTGATCTTCAGGCTAGACTTCACTTTCTAAGAATGTATGTTCTGTGAACTTCGGCAGAATCTGCCTTGTGCCTGCACCCGATAGGGAACTGTGATCACCAGGTGTCCTGAAGCATCTCCATCAGCCAAGGGAAGCCCGATCGCACATGGTCATAACATGGCCCAGACATAGGGTAGCCAGTGGTTCCAGTTTGCCCAGGACTCATGGAGGTTCCTAGCATATAAGATTTTCTACTTTAAAACCAAAACAGTCTCAGCCAAACTGGGACAGCCTGGTCACTGTACCCAGATGGAGAGATCGGAAGGACAGGGAAAGGCAAAAGGATTGCTGAGCAGTTGCTTTGTGCTGGAGTGGAGCAAGGTGCATTTCCTTTTCATATGTAGCGATGAAGACCCTGTGAGCTAGATCCGATTGCCCTAGTTTATGTGGAAGGAAATAGGCCATATTCTTTATAAAAGGAGTGGAAACAAAGCTGGAGCCCCAAATATTGATCCCTCCAGGATTCTGTCCACCCCTCTTTAGCTACCATCTCCCGATCTCAAGTGTCCTTTGGGTCTCCCTGCACATCTGCCTCCTTGAGTCACATCAGCCACTAGCTAGTCTGAGGTGGGTGTCCGAGTGGACATACTAGGACGGAAGAAGCACTTTGCCCCTTTCCCTGGACACATGTTCATCATGCCTAGCTTCCCCAGGGCAGCCTCCCCATCAGGACCCCTGAGGGTTGTGCGTGCCAGGAGGTCGCAGGTAGAGGAGAGCTTTTCAGTGTGCTGTTGCTGTTCCCCTCCTGGCCAGGTTGGTGAGATCAAGGCCCACGCGGCGGAGTGGAAGGCCAACGTGACAGCTGAGTTCCGGGAGACCAGGCGGCGGCTCAGCGTTGAGATCCACGACAAGCTGCAGCGGGCGGCCACCATCCGCAGCATGGAGCGCCGGCGACTGGGCCTGGACCAGAGAGCCCACTCGCTGGACATGCTGTCCCCCGAGAAGCGTTCTGTCTTCGCTGCCCTGGACACAGGCCGCTTCAAGGCCTCATCCCAGGAAAGCATCAACAACCGCCCCAACAACCTGCGCCTTAAGGGGTCGGAGCAGCTCAACAAACACGGGCAGGGCGCCTCTGAGGACAACATCATCAACAAGTTTGGGTCCACCTCCAGACTCACCAAGAGGAAAAACAAAGACCTCAAAAAGACCCTGCCCGAGGACGTGCAGAAAATCTACAAGACCTTCCGGAATTACTCCCTGGATGAAGAGAAGAAAGAGGAGGAGACTGAAAAGATGTGTAACTCAGACAACTCCAGCACAGCCATGCTGACTGAGTGCATCCAGCAGCACGCGGAAATGGAGAACGGAATGGTCCCCATGGACACCAAAGACCAAGAGCTAGAGAACAACTCATTACTTGAAGACAGAAACTAAATGTTAAGGGCATTGGATGAGGACTAAGCGTTGTGTGTTTTTTTTTTTGTTTTTATTTTTATTTTTATTTTTAAATATTCACACTGAGACATGTGCCTTAAACAGACTTCTTGTTAGTCCAAAATTACATAGCATTGAAGAATATATTTCACTGTGCCATAAATGACTGAAAGCTTGCTCTGCCAAAATGAATCAAAGAACAAGAACTTCGTTTCAAACAGCAGCTGCAGGACACACAGGGAGCATTTGCACACGTAGCAGGTCGGGGTTGCACACGTGAAGGGGGTTCCCACAGTGATGCTGCACCACTGAGCAGTGTCGCCCAGGCGCGGCATGCATACACGGGCAGCTATCCCTTAGACCAGCCTCTGGAGGGAACAGGTGTGTCTGGAGTTTCATTTCTTGAAGCTACCATCACACACTGAAGGCCAGGGGCCTGTTTGCAGGTGAACTGGTAACTGTAGCTAGGTGTAGAGCTGACATTTTGGCATGTGCTCTGAACTTGAATTTTGACACACTCTGTTCAGTGCATAGTACTCTTTCTGAGCTCCAAGTGAATGTTTGTGGGACCTGAGAGCACCTGGAATTTTTGTGGGAAGCAGATCAGAGCACACATATTAAAAGGTGCAATTTGCTTTTCTCATTGCAAAAGAAAACAATACTCACAAACGCATCACACTGTGGATATCACCTTAACCAATGACAGACGCCTACTGAGTTTTGTCTTTCTTACGGGGCCAGGTATTCCAAGTGAACGTGCAAGCATTGGTGAAAAAATCAACCTCAACTGCTGCATGGTTAAAGGCCAATCATGCATTTTTGTCAGTGGGTGTGATGGTGAAAATAAACTGATTTTGAAATGTCCATGTTCACTTTTCTACTGATACTTAAATTATAACTCATTTTGATAAGAGGGGGAACAATACCAAAACTATTGCCTTGCATGATGCCAGTGGCTTGCTGTTCTGTCCAGCTGATTCTAAATTTTTATAAAAATAGACATCCTACATTTCTGAGACATACCAAGAAGGACCATGGCATCTTTCCATCTCAGGGCTTTCTGTCCCTTTGGGTGTCTTGGGTTGACATAGTTATGAAATCCAAACTTGCTATTTCCAAACAAAAGCAAAATTAATCCCTCAATCAACTCTTGTAAAATTGAAATGTTTTGCTTGTAGCTTAAGTGCCATTAATGTCATTTACAAAACAATGCTTAAAAAAAGAAGTATTTACAGTATTTCATTTTGCTTTTATGTTTGGCTGTTCCTTTCTTCTAGAAGCATTACTTCTTTTTCTCGCTGGATTATCTCATACCTGCTAGTCACTAAAATTGGAACACTCCTGTGACTGTTGTAAGGCAAACAATAACCAACAGGTGGTAACTATGATGTGAAGATAGAACATTTGGTGAAGGAAGGTGGGAGAATGGCTAGTCGCGTAGGCTTTGAGAGGGTGATTTTAAGTGGATTTCATCAGAAAGGGAAAAAAGAATAGTAGGTCATTATTCATGTGTGTTCCTGTTTTTATCACAACTGGCTGGCTGTCCCATTGGTTCCTAGTTAGCTATTTGGGTCACGCACTTAAACATTTGCACCTGGTGATACCATGAATTGCTGACCATGGGTCTCCCACCTTTTGGGGATTTCGTAGGATTTTATATAAGTGATCCGCACAGTGAATTTACCAAAAGATCACAATACAAGTGGAGACTTCCAGAAACCACCCAGTGCTTTCTGATTTTGAGGGGAAAATTATGCCCGCTGTATTCTTGACCATTTGTACCACAAAGACCTTTCTCTGCTTATTTCCTCCAAAACGACAGCACTCCGTTGCCTGTCCCCAAAGCTTTAGGCTTGAGTTAAAGGTCTGGCATTTCTTTCGAGAAAGATCCAAATAAGAATCCCTGTGATGAGGGTCTTTTCTGTCCAGAATAGGCTTGGGTTTACTCCTTCACTTGGCCTGAGCTGTGGCTCACTGGTGACATCCAGTGTTCACATAATAGACATTTGGGAAGTGATACATACGCGGTGTGGACAGTGGATTTCACTATGGGTATCATTCCAGCTTGACCCAAAGGTTTTAAGGAATTAATAGATAACAGATTTTCCTGATTAAACTTTTGGATCACATTCATTTGGGTTTCCATTCTGCAGTACATTGGTACGTCTTTAGTGTAATGTGTTAAAATTGCAGGCTCTACGGCCAGATCTGGCCAAGAGGCTTCCCTCACATTTATCCAGTGCCTTCTGTTGACTAGGCATTGGATTAGACACCTTATAGATGTCTGCCTGCTGAATGCTCAAAACACCACAGGGGAAGTATTTGCAAACTCATTATGCAGATGAGAACGTGGAGGCTCAGGGAAGCTGAGTAACTTACTTAATGGCACACAGCAAGAAGATATTAGAGTTGGTATTCAAAGTATGACCAAAGTCTCCTTTCAACTTTGCTGTAGTGTCTGTATCATGCACCCTTGTGAGTGTGTGAGTGCGTGGGTATGTGTGCACATGTGTCTTTCAAGCTTCATGGACACAGTTTACAGAGGGGGTGGGGAAGATAAGGAGGAATCTTTACAGGGGGCAGGAGGTCTATGTGTAAACATAGCCTAAAGGGTTGCCCTTGAAGACACCTACTGTGCATAGTCTTAGTTTTGTTTTGGGGAATGCTGCATATGGCACTTTTTCTGTAAATGCCCTTTGAGAGCACTCTTTTGCACTTTACTTGCTTACCTTGCAGGAATTTCACATTCAGCAGGACTAAAACCGTTCAGAGAGCACTGAACTGGATATTCTACCAAAAGGAACAGGTGCATGTGTTGGTATGTGCATAGAAGCTTCCCCAAAGAGTCAAATTACAGTAACACAGAGTCAAAAATAGCCTTGGGTTGGGAATGCAGAAATCTTTGATACAACCTCTTCCCTGAGCACAATGGAAAAAACCGAGAGGGAGTAGCAGATTGGAGTCCTCTTCATGTGTACAAATTGACATTTGAAATTTCAGCTGTTTTGGTTACTTGAATGCTACTTTTTAAAAGACAGGGCCAAATAGCATTCAGAACACACATGGTAAGGCAAAGCTGCTACCTATTCTACATGCACTGCACAACCCTCCCCCTATAGTCTACATTCCCATGCTACCAAAAACCTGGACTGAACATTGTGGCGTTGCACAGAGAAAGAGCACACCTTCTGTATCTTCAGTGGGCGGTGTCATTTGTTTCATCTCGTAGTTGGGTACAGAATTTTATTCTCAAAATACATCTGGAAGTTTACTGGTGAGAGCCAAGGGACAATTTCGAGAAACTAATGTAGCTCATTGCTCAGTCCTAATCCACTATCCAATAGTGATTTCAGCAATCTATCATATTTCCAGTAGAGTTGTAGAGAGTGTGTGTGTGTGTGTGTGTGTGTGTGTGTACATATGCATGTGTGGGGTATCCAATATTCCAGCACTGTATCATATTTTGAGTGGAGCTGTACAGTGTGTGTGTGTGTGTGTGTGTGTGTGTGTGTGTATACATGCATGTGTGGGGTGTCCCTAGCATTCCATTGAGGTAACTGGGGCTACTGTCTGCTCCATCAGCCACAGCCTATGGTTGTGGGCGCATTAGTTCCCTGTACCTCATGTGCACATCAAGGGAGTTGAGCACAGATAGCAAGGGTCCTTTTAGTTCTGCAGTTCTCTGGTGAAACATTCCCCAGTCCATGAGCTAATTAAATTTATTAAGAAAATTATAAATTGGATTTTTGAATTATTATTAATGATCCCACCCATTTTAGGATGAGAGCTTGGTTTCCTGTCCTTTGTTTTCTGGGTGATTGATGGAGACCAGATGTATTTGGGAGACTGGTTTCCTAATTAGGATCATGCCTAGTGTAGGCTTTCTCTATGCTCCCTTATAACTCTTGGCACTCTGTTACCTGGATGCTCATGTTATGTGGGCATTTTGCATTTTTTGCATGGTGTTAAAACTAGTTAAAGCATTTTAGGCTATTGCTATTTACAGTCAGTTGTACTACAAGTTCCCTTTGATTACTTTATGAATTCATGTTTCTCTCTCTCTCTCATACACGCAAACACACACCCACAGGAAATGACTGCTCTGGGCTCTATGGAGACCACTGCATGTTGCAAGTCCTGGTGTGCTAATCTTTGGCAACTGCCCCCTTGCCTCCCTCTTAGATGATTTCACTTCCTAGTTAAGTCAGGGCTGCACATCTATTTGTATGCTTGATTTGGGGGATTAGTGAGAATGTGACCAGGATTTAAGAAGGGCAGGTTTTGACTAAGTAGACTGCATAAGAATGTGAACCATCCAAGGTGTACCATGGTTTCCGAGTCACAGGAAAACAAACAAGCACACAGAGAGCCTTGCTAAAGGAACAACAAAAGAACATGCCAGTATTATGTTCCATATCTCTGCTTTCTGAATCCTACTAATGTTTCAAGAGGGGGTAATTCTTCCTCATTGTTATGATGTGGTTGTGTGCAAATACAGTAGCTGAAGGAGTGGAGGAAGCTTCTAGTGATGCAGTGTAGAAGTGAGTTAGTAATGATCTTAAAGTGGAAAAATGTAACTAAAACAAAGCTTACTTTAATTTGGTATTGTGGGTGCTGTTAATTCTACATATGGGAGCTAAAATAGCACACTAGACCCATGGCTCTAAATAAAGCCCTGCATTCTGTCCTTGTGTGAACCTCACCCACCCACCCATGCTCCTCGTAAACCATGGCCCTCCCATGGCAGTCTGTGGGTCAGTCACATCACATCAACACTGGCATTGGGGGGAAAGGAATGGTGTCTCTGATTTTACTGAAAGTGTTGCCTGTGACTGGGAATCTCCTTTGCGTTCTTGTTTCTTAAGTAAAAAATCTCAAACACTTCCCTGGGCATTAAAAATTCCTTAAGCAGACACCTGCCTCAACTAGCAGGCCTGTGCTGCAGAGAGTAACTGCACAACCCTTCCTTTGTCGCCAGAGCTCCAGCTCCAAATGGTTCCTAGAAGTGAGATGCAAACCACCCCACATGCCAGTTTCCAGCCCAATTCCCATCCCAGATTCGCAGGCAGTAGGCCCGTGAAGATGATGATAAACCTGTTTGTGAAGGTGTTTTACCTATTTTTTCTCTTTGTAGGATTTCATGGTGCTTTAAAAAAGGCATTTTACAGATACTACTGTGTGTGTGTGGGATTTCGTAATGTTCTTAGGAAAAGTACAAAAGCAAATTTGCTTGTAACATTTCAATATGCTGTGCTGCTATTGTCTTTATTTGATGATGTAATTTTTTTCGATGATGGAAAAATTGCAACAAAGACCTTCTGGAAGACCCAATTTAATGTCTCTCCTGTTTGTCTTTTTTTTCTTTTTTTTTTTTTAAACAGGATAAAGCAGAATAAAACCAATCAAAACAAACCAGTGTAAGAGATACAAAACATTACAAAATCAACAACAGTTACCATAATGCCTTTGATTTCTTCAAAATAGCTGCAGATAACTTTGGACATAGTAAAAATCAAACAGAACAGAGTAGAATAGAAACAATAAAAACAAAACAATGAATGCAATAAAGGACTTCAAAACAAGCCAATACTAAATCCAAAATTGCTACCATAATATATCTTACTGTCTTTGAAATAGCTGCTCCTGCTATTGTATTTGATACAATCAAGCAAAACAATAAAGAATAAAACCCAACCCAACAAAATGATGGAAATGATACAGGACTTCCAAAATAAGACCATAGGAAATCAACAATGGCTGCAACCCTCAGAAGGAGATCCCCCTAGATGTTACACTGTGTACTACTATCCTCTGAACCTATGATCAGACCACTGGCCCTAGACCTGCAATGTTAGTGAAACAACAAAGCACCACAGGCATCCAATTGCATTTCATCTCCATAGCTATCATCACAGCCTATCCGGATAAGCCAGTCACTGGTGGTGCGGGGGAGGGATTGGTACTTCTTGTTTGGCAGCCTGTGTGCCAGAAGGGGTTGGGTCTGGCTGTTCCAGTCTGGCAGTAGCCCATGCGTGGTTCTGGTTCCCAGGCTGAGCTTGCTTGCTGGTATGGCCTTGTTCTCTCTATCCTTGGTCCACCAATGGCCCTGTTTGCCTTTCTTTTGTGGGGCAAGCGTGGTTCATTATGGCTGGGTGGGGAGCTCTGCTCAGGACAGCTCTTCCGTGGCTTATCCTCATGCCTTACATTCATCAGTGCAAAGCTGTGAAACTCATTGTCTTTTTCCTAAGAAAAGGAATCTTCTATAACCCAGTGTGATTGTGGCACACTTACTTTTATTTTTATTTTTTCTTATTTTAAAGAGGATAAAACCAAGGAAAATAAAACAATAAAATCAGTCAAAATAAACCAGTATAAGTGATACAGGACTTCAAGACCTTATGAAACCAACAATAGTTACCATAATGCCTTTTGCTGTCTTCAGAGTAGCTTCAGATACCTTTGGACATAGTAAAAATTGAACAGAAAGAATACAGTAGAAACAATAAAAACAAAACAATGCAATAAAGGACTTCAAAACAAGTCAATAGTAAGTCCAAAATGGCTACCATAATATGTCTAGCTATCCTTCAAATAGCTGCTCATGCCATCAGATTTAACATAATCGAACAAAACAAAAGAGAATAAAACCCAACCCAACAAAATAATGAAAATGATATGGTTTCCTGGCTGGGATTACTTTTGGGTGAGGCCTGGTTCTCTCTCTCCACAGTCTGCAAATGGCGCTGACTCACAGAGAGAGGCTTGGGTGTGGCTGTCCCCACTCTGGCAGCAGCCCACACATGGTGCTGGTTTCCAGGTGGGGATCACCTCCCGGTGAGGGTGAAGCTTGGTTCTCTTCCTCCACAGTTTGTGAATGGCGCTGACTTGCAGAGAGAGGCTTGGGTGTGGCTAGGCACACTTTTACCTTCCTATTTTTACTGGATCCTGACTGTATGCCTTTGGGGGTTGGTCAACATAAACCACATTTGCTAGGTGAAAAACTAAGTTTGGCTACTGTGACAGATCTGCCAGTCTAGAATGGACAATGTCGTGGGTGCAGACATTTTAATCTGCATTTGGTTTTGCTCTTGGTATAAGATATCCCCCCAGTCACAGATTTATTAAGAATAGGGAGAGATAAAATGGTGACTGACCATTTCTGAGTGCTTGTTATATACTAGGTACTCTGGTAGGCAGATTACAAACATCCTGTTTAAATAGGTAAGTTGAGTATCTATCTATCTATCTATCTATCTATCTATCTATCTATAATTTTTTTTGTGGCAGCAGGAGTTGAACTCACAACCTCACACCTGCCAGACAGGCATGTAAGCCACTGAGCCAAACTCCCGGCCCTAGTTTTTTGAGGCAGGGTCACACTATGTAGCATATCTTTATATTTTAAGAGATTTTAAGACCTAGAGAGAGTAAGAGATTTCCAACTCAGGTTAATCAACTCCAAACCTGGGCCTATCAATAAGGTGACACAGTTCATGGGATGTGAGCTTTGATACTTTTTCAGTAAAAATGATGTAGTTCATCTGTACCTGTCCTCACTATGCTTTCTTTCCCATTTGTGAAAATGTGCACCATGATGTCCAAGGTATATTAGCTGTGGGATGGAGCAACGCCAGTGGTCCTCCATGTTAGCCAAAACCAAGACCTTAGGCTACAATAACTCAATGACATGGCTGGTGATAGGCTGGCAGGGACAGATCTAGCTCATACTTTTATTGTTTACCTGGGCCTGGGAGAGAGGCAATACATGTTAGGAGCTCAAAGTGATCTTTGTAATACTCAGCAGATCAGTATATCTTGGCTATCAGTCTAAAACTCGAGAGTACTGGGCTATCAAGCCATGCATGAATTTCTATCTCATATACCAGTTTCTGCAACCACCATTCTGAGTTATTTGCAAGCTTATCAAATGGCCCACACTTTCATCTTCTAGCCCCAGGTTTTTGCACTCGATGTTTCTTTTGCAAGTCTTCCTCATGTATCACCTTTCCTATTCCACTACTCATTCAAGTCCTTGGGGATGTAGTTGGAGAGCAATTGCCAGGAAGTCTTTTCTTACTTCTCTCCATTCCCATAGAGTGAGTTGACTGCCTTAAGAGAGCTTGAGCACTCCTCAAGTATAGAGGTTGTTGTGCTGGGTTTAACTCCTTGTTTCTTTGTTCTGTGAGAATATGAGATCCTCAGGGATGGGATTGGGACTTTCATTTTCTGTCCTCAGCACTTAACAAGGTACTTGATAAAATGCACTCAAATTATTGGTGGAAGAATTTTACTGCTCTTGTGGATAGCACATTTTCATCCTTCAAGGCAAATTTATTTTTTCTTGAATTGGAAATCATTTTGGTGTCAAAATTGATGGCATCAGTAATTTATTCAACTCTGAAGTATCATTTTGACAGGACCAAGTTTTCCTATTTGATTTGTATTTTCAAATAATTCTAAAATTTTAACCACATGGTAGTTTAAATAATCAGACTGAGGAGCCTGGGGATATAGCTCAGTGGCGCAAGGGCCTACCTGGCAAGCATGAGGTCATGAGTTTGATCGCTGGTACAAAAAAAATAAAATTAAATTAAAAAGTAAAAAAAATCAGACTGGAAAAATGACTGCTCTGAAGGATCTCTCTGTCTTTCTCTGTCTCTCTCATCTAGATAGATACTAGAATGTTAGTTATTTAAAATCCAGTTATTACTCTTGTCAGTTGGCATGTCTAGGAACTTAAGAAATAAGAGATTAGGCTTTGTGGGGATGTCAAATACATGGCAAGTCTGGCACTGTTCCATACTCTAGTGTCCAAAGCAGGCATCATTCATCAATCACAGAATTCCTCCCCCACGAATCCAGGCACATTCTTAGAATCCATTTTAAGATTGTACACCCAGTTAGCAGTTCTTGAAGCATGGTCTGGTAACCCTTGTATGACCCCAGAGTCCATGATGTCAGAAATGTTTTCCTTTTTTCATTCTCTCACAAGGGTACAGTATTTAGAATTGAGTAGCATTAGTCACTTCAAGGACACAGGCAAGGCAAGGTGATGCCTTTTGTTGAACATCAAAAGAGTCTTCCAAAACAATGGTAAGTGGACCGAGAGTTGGAAGGAGCAGGGAGGGAAGGGAAGTGAAGGGGACAAAACAAGCAAGCTAGCAAACAAAGTTAGGATGTATCATGTACACGTATCAACTCCACAAGACAAATGTAATCATTATGTATTTCATTATTTACTTATAAAAAAATAACTGACAGTGGTGGGTGGGATCAACCAGTGAGACCAGGCCCAGGTGTGGGTACACATGTAGGCCTAGGCAAGACCAGCAGGGTAGAGAACTCTGAAGCAACAGTGAGGAGCCAGCAGTTGGTAAATTAGGTGAGTGAGTGTTGTGCTATGGCTCACAGACATGTGGAATAGAAGAGCGTGGGGCTGCCATTCTATATCAAAGGGCTCTGGAGAATTTCAGCAACAGAAAACCAGTCCCAGCCTCCAAATTCAGAGACCAAGATCAGTTCTATACACAGTACAAATCCCATGGCAAGCTTGGTTGGTGTACACAGCACATTTCTGCAATCTGACTTGGATACTATCACAGAACTGTGATCACCAGAGGAATTTTACTGCCTTTATTTTTGTTTGCTAGTCTGATTGGTTATCCTTTTTATGTGTGGTTGCATTTTGTTTTTTAGGTTTTCTTTCTTTTTTTTTTTAGTATTTAGGTTTCTTACCTTTCTTTTTGTTTTCCTCTACTCATTTTCTCTTTCCTCAACTACGTCTTGAATTTATATTTTCATGTGAGTAAACATTGGCTCTAATCTTTCTGATTCATTTCAATACTCTTTCACTATTTCTTCTGTGTCCTCCAGTTTCCCAAAACGTGGGTGATCATCCTTTGCCCTCCAGCCTTGCTTCTACTATATTTGGCCTTATTTATCTTTCTATCTTGTCCCCTACCTCTCTTGACAGCCCGACCTTTCAACAAGGTAAAATCACTCCAGTTAAATAAAATTATTGCATACAAGTTCCTGGTATATATTGAATTTTGTTCTATAACTGTAGAATTTGCTCAGGTAGTTAAAGGTATCAGATAAATAGTTACCACAGTGTGTAGGTAGGTACAGCTAGGCTGTACTTGATGCTATTGTTATTGCTAACTGTACTACTTTAGCCAGGATGTCTTGCATGTTATAATCAGTTTTAATCCCTTGTATGGTAACACTGTGATTCTATAGAGTCATAATCATCACCATACTCCAGTACCAAAAGTCTGGGTGCTGGACCAAGTAGCAACTTTTCATCCTCAACAAATTGGGAAGGTAGGTTCTTGGGATAGATATAAAGAATCACCTATATCTAGAAGACATCCCCAAAGAACAGAAATCTCCTAGGGAATCCTTGATGCCAATGATAAAGGTGTATACCATGAGAAATTGACAGGCAGCAACACAGAAAACAAAATACAATAAAGAATACAAAATAGAAAAATGACAAGACACAGAAGCAAAATGCAACCACAGAACCCCAGCTCATCCAGAATAAGACCTGAGCACAATGAGAGAGGAAATTGGAAGTCAAACACTTGAACTTCCTGAAATGATAGTAACAGAAGTGAAAAAACAGATGGAAAAGGCTATAGAAAAAATAATCTCTCAGGTACAAAAATAAATGACACCTAAAGTGCAAGAGTAGACACAGATAAAAAATAGAAGAGCTTAGAAAAATGATGGAAATCATAATTGCCCAATATAGGAAAGAAAGAGAATCAATGAAACAGATTCAAACAGAAATCCGAGAGGTTAAAGCTTTCATTGAAAGTATATGCAACTGATTGAATGAGAGTGAGGATAGATATCTAGAAGACAGAATTGTGATTAATGAACATGAAGAGTAAGATATCTTAAAAATAGCAAGAGACTATAAAAACATAATGCAACAACTGCAAGATGAATCAAAGAAAACAACCTAAGAGTGATTTGGGTCAATGAGAAAGCTGGAGACAGCACAAATGCCATAAAAAAACTTCTTGAGAGAAATAATGGCAGAAAACTTCCTAAACATGAATAAAGAATTTGACTTACATATAAATGAAGCATACAGAACTCCAAAAAGCCATAACCAAATAAATCTACACCAAGGAATGATAAGGTTCCAGAAATTCAACACAAGAGAATATTAAAAGCAGTTAGAGAAAAGAAACAGATCACCTATAAAGGAAAGCCCATCAGAATTGCAGCAGGCTTTTCAACACAAACTCTCAAATCAAGGAGAGCTTGGAGTGAGGTATTTGAAGCTCTAAGTGGAACCAGCCTCAAAATCACATTGATGTACCCTACAAAACTTTCTTTCAAAATCGATGAAGAAATAAGAAACTTCCAAGACAAAGAACACCTGAGGAAATCCATGTCCACTAAGCCAGCTTTTCAGAATGCTCTGAAGGATATATTGCAAAAAGAAAACAAAGACCATAATCACAAGAACACCAATAGAAAGAAGCCACCAGGGAGAGCAAGAAATTTAACAAAGGACAAAGACAGGCAGCCAAAAATAAGAAAATAATATGAGAAAGATGCCAATACCTATCTGTTATAACCATCAATGAAAATGGCCTCAGTCCACCAATCAAAAGAAACAGACTGGCAGAATGGATCAAGAGACAAGATTCAACAATATGCTGCATTCAAGAAACACATTTAGTTCTAAAGGAAATTGATAGCCTGAGAGTCGAAGGATGAAAAACTGTATGCCATGTGACAAGATCCCAGAATAGGGATAGTTATTTTGTTTTCAGACAGAATAAACAATGTAAATTTCAAGCCAAGACTGATCAAAAGAAACAAGGAAGGTCACTATATACTTGCTAAGGAAAGACTTTAAGAAGAAGACATAACAATCATAAATATATCTGCACCAAACACCAGTGTACCCAACTACATATAATAAAGGTTAATGGATATGGAAAATCAAATGAGCACTAACTAACTATTGGGAGATTTTAATATCCCACTGTCACAATTGGATAGATCAACTAGACAAAAATCAACAAAGAAATATCAGAATTAAAACACATGTGAACAAATGGACTTAGTAGATGTCTACAGAGTATTCCACCTCACAGCATCAGAATATACATTCTTCTCAGCTGCACATGAGCTGTTCTTCAAAGTAGATGACATATTAGCCCATAGAACATACTTAAGTAAATGCAGAGGAAATGAAATTATCCATGCATATTATCTGACCATAGTGCAATGAAATTGGAAATCATCAGCAAAAGAAACCACAAAAACTACATAAGCACATGGAAATTAAACAACACCCTCCTGAGCAAACAATGGGTCACAGAGGAAGTTAAAGAAGAAATTGAAAAGTATCTACAATTAAATGAAAGTGCCAGTACAACATACTGGAACTTATGAGATACAATGAAAGAAATGAAATTTTATAGCAGTAAATTCCCACATCAGGAAGACAGAAAAAGCTCAAATAAAAAAGTATTGTTGAACTTAAAACTCCTAGAATAGGAAGAACAAATCAAACCCAAAGCTTATACAACAGAGGAAATTATAAATATCAGAGTTGAAATTAATGCAATAGAGACTAAGAAAACAAGACAAAAAATCAATGAATAGAAGACTTGTTCCTTTGAGTGATTAAATAAAATTGATAAGCCCCTAGTCAACCTTATAAAAAAGAGGAAGGAAAAGACTCACGTTGAAGCACTTAAGAATGAAAAGGGTGAAACTGCAATGGATTCTGTGGAAATCCAGAAGATAATAATACCTACTTCAAGAACCTTTAATAAGATGAAAAACATAGAAGAAATGGACAGACTCCTAGATGCATATGAGCTACCAAAACTGAATCAAGAAAATACAAATATTATAAATAACCTGATATCAATGAAATTGAAAATGTAATTAAAAACCTACCAACAAAGAAAATCCCAGGCCCTGATGTATTCACAGTTGAGTTCAACAAGAAATTTAAAGAACTAATGGCAGTGAGCCAGCAGCAGCCATGTGGACCGTGAGGAAAACAAGATACCAAACTCTTTCCTGTGAGCCAGCAGAAGTCATGGGCCAGGAGGAGAAATAAGAGACCAACCCCTTCCTGTGAGCCAGTAACAGCTCTATGGGCCAGGAGGAGAAACAAGCAGTTGATCCTTTCCTGTGAGCCAGCGGCAGTTGTGGGCTGGGAAGAGAAACAAGAAGGCAACCCCTTCCTGTGAGCCAGCAGCAGCTGTGGGCCAGGAAGAGAAACAAGAAGCCAATCCCTTCCTGTGAGCCAGAAGCAGTTATACAGGCCAGGAGAAGAAACAAGAAGCTAACCATTTCCTGTGAGCCAGTGACAGTTGTGGGCTGGGAGAAGAAACAAGAAGCCAACCCCTTCCTGTGAACCAGCCAGCACACTGACTGGAAGACAAGAGCCAAGCACCCCCATACCCTGTAAACAACTGGCAGATTCAGAGAAACACAGGCTGAGATGATAGCTACTAAAGTAAAAAAGCAACTTTATGCTTGCATTGTGTGATTGACTTTGCAGACCTAAAGCTGGTAGTCTGAGCATCTGTTTAGAGAATAACAATGTGCAATATAGAAGCTATGGGAGATTTCCTTCTGAATGTGGTAGCCACTGTTAATTCCCTATTATCTTGTTTTAAAGTCCTACATTGTTTTCATTGTTTTGTTTTCTTTGGTTTTATTCTGTTTGATTTTATCATATCAGATGGCATGGGCTGCTATTTCTAAGATAACAAGATATATTATGGTAGCCATTGTTGATTTCCTATTATCTTGTTTTGATGTCCTGTATTGCTTTCATTGCTTTGTTTTGATTGGTTTTATTCTGCTTTACTTCATTTGATTTTATTATGTCTGACGGTGTGGGCAGCTAAGTTGAAGATAGCAAGAAGCATTATGGTAGCCATTGCTGATTTCCTATTATTGTGTTTTGAAGTCCTGTATCACTGTCACTGTTTTGTTTTGATTGGCTTTATTTTGTTTGGTTTTATTCTCTTTAAAATAAAAAAAAAGAACTAAGACAATTAGCCAGTGTGGACTCCAGGAAGAGAAAGATCAGTGCCTCCCAAGAACCTACCATGCTGGGTCAGGGAAGATCCAAACAGAGATGACTAGACAGCCTTCCTGGTAAGCGGTGCAATGGGTTTCAGGAAGAGAAAAGTCAGTGCCTCCTGTGAGCCTACCTGTGAGTGGGCTGAGAATCAACACTCCATCCCCACCCCATAAGCAACCTGCTGGTTCGGAGGACTAGCTAAGTGGATAGCAACTAAGGTACATAAAGCAATTAAATGACGGTATTGTTTGGTTTATTTTGCAGGCTTGGGGCCTGCAGTCTGAGCATCTCTTGGGAGGATGACAGTATGCAATGTAGCAAATATGGAGGATTCCCTTCTATCTTGTCTTTGAGGCCCAATATTGTTCTCACTGTTTTGCTTTATTCAATATTCTGTTTTGATTGGTTTTATTGTGTTGTTTTGGTTTGATTTTGCTATACCTGATGGAATGGATAACTATTGTGAAGATAACAAGATATACTATAGTAGCCATTGTTTTCCTAGTATCCTGCTTTGAAGTTCTGTACCAATTCTACTGCTTTGTTTTGATTGATTTTGTTATGTTTCATTTTGTTGGATTTTACTATCTTTAAAATAAAATAATAAAAAAAGAGCTAATGCCACTAATGCTGAAACTCTTCAATGAAATTGAAAGGGAAGCAATACTTCTAAAATCATCAGGAGGTGAACCAAGAAGCCAGCCTGCCATCCCATGAACCAGTAGCAATAGTAGTCTGGGAGGAGAATCAAGAAGCCAACCCACCTTCCCATGAGTCAGTGGCAGTCATGGGCCGGGAAGAGAGCCAAAAATCCAACCTGCCTTCCTGTGAGCCAGAGGCAGCCATGCAGACCAGGAGGAGAACCAAGAAGCCAAGTTTCCCTCCTGTGAGCCAACTGGAGTGTGGGCTAGGAGACAACAAAAATGCTGCCATCCCCCCCCACATAAGCAACCAGCTGATTTGGAGAACAAAGGCTGAGATGATAGCAACTGAAGTAAGAAAACAACTAAATGCT